>CM030369.1:129319040-129415888 GCA_003604175.2 Clonorchis sinensis | reverse complement strand
GGACAGTACGACTTTACCCCCAGACCGCCTCGTAGCACGATTACTCGTAGTACGGGGTCTCGCTGCTCTTGGTCTGACTGCTCCCCTTTGGCCTTCCTGGCATGGTTGCACCTTGTGGAACGACGTTCCAGCCAGTGTAGCCCGCGGGATCATTGCAGCACTGAAGCCCGATCACCACGTCAAGGTGGCAGCTTTAGGTCGGGATTATGTTGCTGTGCGGTTGTTTGTCCGAGTAATCGATTGCCACTTCGGAATTTCAGTCGGTCTGGAAAAACTGGGTTCATTCTAATGTATCCTCGAATCTAGCGTGAGCTACTTCTCCCCTCGTTCGAGTAACTTTGACCTCTACACGTCTTTTCCGAATTGTGTTGACACTGTTCAGAGACGGATATCTTAGTTGAGTGCCGTGGATTGTGACGCATAAATAAACACGGAAAATAGGAAAGCTGTGTGCGTTTTTACTGCCAGGCTTAATCTTTGATGTAATTCCGTGATTACCTAATCGGAATATGATGAAGCTCTCAAGGCCCCTCTAATTACCTATCTGCCTACTTGAACCAACGGAGTAAATGAATATTTGACAGCGTGATAATTATAAGACCCTTCGTGAACTCCCAAGTGGTTTCACTCCTAGTGGCATCAGTGTTCAACACTGATGCTCTGCTACTGTACGAGCACGACTCATTTGAACGTCTCATTGTGAAGAAAAGAATAAAGGTAAATAGGGAAGGGACTTAGTGCTAGCTTACTACAATCATTCCGAGGTGCCTAAACCTCCAGGCATTCATTCAAGCAATCTGGATAGAAACTGATAACAGCAACGCCATTGACATTGATTAGCAGTCATATCTTGCAACGTCTCCAACCAGGTGCAGTGGGGATCATGCGGCCCCCATCCTGGAAGGCGAGTAGCACCGACAGCACCCAAACGTTTCGTAATTCTCTTTCATACCCTTCTGCCAGCTCAAGGGTTGGCCACCCCTCTGCGTCCGCCACTCTGACTCGAGCATGGAAAATAGCACTCTCTTCGGCAAACGTTGGTTCGGCATACGCAATACATGACATCACCAGTGCAGCTTCTACAATGGAAGTTCCCTATCCACAACCGAAAACTCGCTTTCTAATTGCCTCGTTACGGATTCTGACACCAACCCACACGAGCTATGGTCCTGAGACAACGATTGTGGAACATTCGTAGACGTTTCAGTTCCGCTGCTCGAACAACAAAACAGCCAGCATTGTAGCCTGATACACAAGTACCTTGAAATTCAGGTATATACCTCTTTAACGCCATAGGTGTCTCAAATTAGCAAAGACGACCCGAGCCACGCAGATTCGTGCATTCACCTCATCTGCCACACTAATCTGCCACTAATACACTGATACTAATACACCTATGCTATGTAAAACACAACTTCGAGTGGTTCCCTGGATTGTAAGTGACGTGTTCAGTGACTGCAAGTCCACGAGCTTGATCTTACACTTTGTGAAGACAAAGTGAATGCTAAAGAAAGGGGTGACTTTGGTCAGTTCATCCAAAATCGACATCCTCTGCCTATTCCAGATCGGCAGGGTTTTCGTCGGCGGCTGTTTGAATACGGGGGTTTTGATGGCCTTTCAACGTTCGTCTGATTATCTCACCGATCACGAAATTAAATAGGAATCGAGAGATTGGGCACCCCTGACGGACATCGCTGTACGTACGGAAGCTTTTGAAGAGCTCCCCGTTTAATCTCACACGCCCGGAAGTCTGAGAATACAAAGAAGGTATCATATTCACAAACTTCCGGGGTATTCCTTGACGGGCAAGCGTGTCAAGGGGAACAGACCGGTTAGGCCAATCAAATGCGCCTTGGAAATCTAGGAATACTACAACTGTAGGTCTTTTATACCTATGACGTTATTCTAGAACCTGACGGGATGTAAAGATTTGATAAGCCCAACCCCTACCAGGCCGAATCCCGCTTGCTGTTCACGAGTTACCATAAGACTACAAAGGGGAGATGACACTAACAGTCGCGTTAGAACCGGAGTCAAGCTGACCCCCTGTGATTACCGCACTCAACTATGAGTCCTGTTTTTTTTAAATGGGCACTATCACGTATTCTCCTCAGTTATCTGGGACAGTCACTGTTATGTCTGCTGATTCGCCAATCTGCTGTATCTGACTGCTGACCCGCTCCACTGCCTAATGCCGGAAAATAGACTCACAGAAGGGAACACAACAGCTATATTCCGAACAGGCGAGTGCGTGCGAGCGCGAGAGTACGGCGGTCTCAAGCCAGCTATTGGAGGGACACTGTCTAACTTGGTCCAATGCTGACGCACGCGGTCTGGCCTTGGTAGAAGGCTGCGACGCGCTGCATACTGAGGGGGCGTTGTCTGACCTTGATCAACGCTGACTCGCGCTGCTTGGGTTTGATACAAGGCTGTCAAGCGCTGTATATTGAGGGGGCGTTGTCTGTCTGGTCAACATCTAGCAGAGCTGAGGGTCTCAGTAGATTTCGGGCATTCAGTGGTTGCTTTCAGGAATCTGACCTTCCTAATAGTCTCCTTTTTCCAAATGCACACAAATAGGTCAGGCCAGTGCTGACCAACGCCGTCCTTGAACAATGCAGGTGGAAGGTCGTCCGGATCATAAGCACGGTGGCGATTAAGAGTAAATATGCAGTCATAAACATCCGAAGCCATAGGGAGTTCCACGTCCACAGTCCAGGGTTCTGCGTCTGTAGGCTCCAGATGACTGGCGGCTGGTGGTCACGATAGCTGTTTTTCGAAGTATTCGGCCCACCGATGTTCTTTATTCAAGGTGGTCGCTCCAATCTGATCCTTGGTGGTTTCGCTCACAGGTGGTTTTCGGGGACCGGTTGTACGGTCAACTGAAGTAATCTCCGGGCGTTCCCGGCTTTCTGGGCCTCTTCCATTTCCGTAGCATTCAGAATCCACCAGGCCTCACGATCGGCGCTCACAGTCACTTTCACTTGACGTCTGATAATTCGTCGGGCCGTTATTTTCGGAACCGTCTGGGATATTTCTCCGAGGGTATAGCAGTGTCACTGTTCGGTCTGATATCCAGTGCTTGAGTGGGCCTGGTAGCGCCTTGCCACACGGCCACCTGCCAGTCTCTTAGTTGCTAACCAATTTGCCCGCACCTTACGCGGCCCTGGAAGACGAAGGGAGAAATCACTCCGAACGACTGTGTTCAGAATCCACAACTGTGTTCCAAAGCGAGCGGTAGTCAGTTATTGATCCGTGACATCGGTATCCGATGACAATATGATCAAGTTGAGTTCGTGGCCGGTACGTCTTTGGAGGACATCATGTTACTAGATGATTTCGGCTAGTTCGGAAGTTGGTACTGCAGAAAAGCAGTCTGCAGTCAGCACACACCTGAAGCAATCGTTCGCCATTGTCCGTACGTATCGAGCCCAATCTATATCGACCACGTATTTGAATCTTAGATGTAGATTCAGATCACCGGTAATCACCACGATATTTAAGCTCCTAGCTCGCCTTAATAGGGCATTCAAGTATTCATTAAAAAAACTTGTCTTTGTCTATCAGGTCTACATTCGATGGCGGCGTAAGCAGACACGACAAACGGACAGCGAGCAACTTCTCGCTTGTGCGATTCCGTCACGGACGTTTCCAGACAAACCGCACGGAGACGACCGTCAATGTATGTCCATTCAAGCAAGGATCCTTCGCCGTGTGAAGTAGGGCAATACCGACCCCTGCACATCCTGCCGGAGCATTCTCTGGATCGCCGGAGGTGCGCAGCGAACGAAATGTAATGTGTCGGTTAGCTGAACCACTGTGCTTGCATTTTGAATTCTTGTATCTGATACACAGCATACATCGTAATAAGCGAGTCCAATGTGAGAGCAAGAACAGTTTGTTGACCTGATAGCATCAGAGGGCTGCCAGAGTTACCGGGCATCGGGCCTTGAAGATTGATTTAGAGATGCCTGACGATGTCAGCTTCGGATGACTCGCAGATGTTGCTTGCAAAACCAATGCAGGATGAACGGAGTCGTCAGTCTTGACTGGGGCGCCTACAAGAACATATTTATTACTGGGATGGGGAGAAGGGGAAGGAAAACTGTGTGGAAGGGGAAGAAGGAAGGTGTCAGCAGTAGCCTGTTTTCGCCCACCCGCCCTGCTTTATTCAGCGAGTAAGGCAACCCTGGTGATTGCGTGACGCGACGGCCGATGTGGCATGATTTTGTTTGTGTATATGCCAGAACCGTGACATTAACATACACTGTTCCACTTTTCTCCAACGACCTATCCATCACAGCTGATGCCTTAACTCAAGTGCACGCCAATGCAGATCCAGAGTATGCTCCAATCTACGTTACTGCTCGCTGCACGTTTCTAATTGAGATCATAAAACTGCAAGAGATCTGAACAACTCTACCGAGGGTAACACCCATAACCGTCCCAATGGTGACACAAGGTGATCCAGGATGCACAGAAACCCTAACTAGATCTGCTGTTGATATGGCTTTCCAAGGGAAGAAACTCTCATAAGGACGATATTTTCTGACGCTAACATTGTTTACACCCTGTGAATTGGGTACTTCAAAGCGCAATGCCTATGTAAGTCGTAAATTATTTTTGTGTAGAGAACCTAGGGTAGTAAAACGATCAGAGTGTGGTTGTTTTAGTCCGGAATGTCGAATAAGGGTTTGTGTTGGCAGTGTTCATCTGTCGTTTGCCGGACACAGTCAGGCAATAACGAGAGTATTGTGAGCCAATGTCACAGAGGTTCGAAGTGTTCTGCTGACGAATATTACTCAGCGTTTCATACCGAGATACCCACCCTTGTCGTGCGGATGATGTACCGAAACTGATGCCATGAGTACCTGGAGTGCTTTCATCTACAGCACTCAACCATTGGTTGATTCAGTTGCTATCACACCCATAAACGGTTGCATACTATCCAAATCAACACTATATACCAACGGTTTGAGTATTATGGTTCTTCTTATTGTGGTTTCACTTGGAGTCGTGCGTGCTTGAAAGGGAATATAGGTTTGGGCTTTCCCTTAGATATCTAGAAAGGACAGAATATGACACTGAAAATTCACAGGAAACCGAGAAAATGTGAACCGTTACAGAAAGTTGCGTTCAACTGGTAATAGAAATCATAATGTTTGAACAACTTGGTTTCTGGATCCACAGCAATTCAACACAATGCCCATCATTGATGTGCAGTGAGGCCACCTATGGAAAAGTGCTCGCCTCTTTTATTCGAATACATGCCATTGAATTAGTCAGCCGTATTACTGGAAGCGTATCTCTTTGATTTCCCTTGATGCAGTTTGACAAATTACGCATCACGACTGAGGACGCGGATGTACATGTTCCTCTCCTTTAAAAGTGAAGGTTTCCAAAGTGATCAAACCCTGGGATTTTGTCACCTGGGGGGAGTATACTGTGTACATCGGTGTCTGCAGAACGAAGAGTCACCGGCACTTTATTTGCGTCGATCGAATGGTAGGCAAGAAACTGATGTTTTTCGAGCCTCTTAAATTTTACCCGCTCTTAAAACCCTTTGCAGTTTGAGGCGACATAATGTCCAAATCTTATTTGTCCTAAGGATTCCCTAGCGTGAGAGTTAGGATTACACAGCTGATCGGCCTGAATTTTTCTTCCTTAAGGAGGTATCGAATTTCCGTGTTTATCTTGGTGGAAGCATACTGTTAAGCACCCCATTTTTAGTGTTTCCTCGTGGAGGCTATTCTGCTGCTGTTTCTACTAAAGCATCATTTGCGAATTTGTAGAAAGCGTCTACTTTTCTTGGACCTTGTTAGCAATACTGGACGAAATCCTACGGATTCAAGCTGAACTACATTCATTCGTGTCCTCTCATTGCGGAAATATTCCTACAGATTCGGGAAGCAGCTCTCAACTACAAACGAAGCAATTATAACCTGTGAGTCGATCTCTCCCTCCTGTTCCCTTGCTATGTGGGACAAAATCGTTTTTCACGTCGTGAAGACTAATGTGCACACTCTAGTGGACTCTGTAGGCCTCTATGGAAAGAATGGATGGTTTTCTGCGCATACACTCGCAGTTCACCAGGAGTTATCATCGTACATCCGTGTGTTGTGTAGTATTCTGAGTCAGGTCGACGCCCCTTGATTCGCGGATAAAGTGAGCACGCAGTTTGCGAGTGTGCTGGTTTTCAGGCTTTGGCCTGTTTCCACTGTATCCATATGTCACATGAGTTCCTCATGTATTTTTCCAGAAGGACAATATTCACCGATTTGTTCATTGCGGAGAAGTAGTCAGTTTTAGCTCTTGGTCTATTTTGCAGTCAAAGCAGACAAACATATTCATGCTAAACTGGATATATTTTTAATGTACCTCCTCCTGTGCATGGTTAGCGAGACCTCAGGTGGTAAGGAGAAATGAGCGTTGTATGGGTACACAGTTACAATGCGGGTGATAGATGCGTCCTACTTCAGGTATAGATGCTTTTGTTAATAGGCCACCATCTTCTGGAAACTTTTTGGTCAACACTGTGATACCTTACAAAGAAAAACACATTGAGGGGCTCAACGGAGAGGGGATTCTGAGTGCCTGGTGGCCGGTCCCATTAGTGCTGTGCCCGTTACTTTCCTGACATACGAAACGGCTCCAGTTTAAAATGAGTTTTGGTAACCATTGAGTGGTACATGTGCGACTACCTCACGCCCAAGTACTACCCACATGAGCTGTACTATTTGTAGCCGAATGAATCCATTTTCCCGCTATTGACCATTAGTTTTCAATTTCCTAACTGCTGTTAGCTGTATTCTTTGGACGACATCGAAACCAGGTGCAACAACCACGTGCAAATTCATTGGACCTTGCCGGAAGCCTGAGTCCACGCAATCTCACCTCAGATTCGTTGCACATATCGACTGTGAATCGCTTACTGAGATTGACGACTCAATGAGTGCTGAGGTTGAGGTTTTCGATGCGGAACTTTGAGTGACGCGTAGTTTCGACAAACCCCGCATATTAAAAGAAAAAATGGATTCGAAATTCTACAGTGCTACATACATAAAGGTAAGCAGTCTGTCACTAGCTGGCACAGTGCAGTTCAACGTCCTCACACCAAACAGCGGGCGGAATGTTAGCTCAGTGGTACGGGCTGCGGTCGTCCTTCTCGTGATTCCCGTTGGCAGTACGATCACACGGAACTCATGAGAAAACAAGTCAAGCCAGGCTTAGCAACGGGACAAACATGTATAAGTAGGTAAGCTGCGCAAATTCACGAGAAGATACATGCCAATACACGATTTTGGGACGGGACGACCCCTGCTGTAAGGTGAGTGGCAGGTACAAAACAAGTAGAGTCAAGTGTACATAGGAATGACGAAGGCCGTTAGGTTGAAGCACTTAAGAACATAAGGTAGACGGAAACTCGGGGACTGCGCCTACCTGATGAGCCCCAGGAAGGGCGAAACCGGTCGTGGGCTTTCGAACAATTTTCAGCAACCTTATGAGTAGTGTATTACGTCTACATTTAAGAAAACCTTTGACATCACCGATGAACAGCTATGACAACCATGGCCTGAGGTTTTATTGGTAATTGAACACCACTCACTGTGCACTTTAACTGTAGCTATTTAAACTCAAGACACTTGTCGACGCCATCATGTTTGTGGATTCCGTTTTATCGATTTTCCAGCTGATATCTTGGATTCCATTTGTCCTACGCTTCCTTACACAGATCATATCCAAATTTACATCGGGCTTCCTTCTGGTTCGGCCACGCTGAAACTCTGCTACCGGTGATTGCTGCACTGGGGCTGTTCAATGACTCTGTTGGGCATGACCACATCCTGCGGCTTTACGCTGATGGCTTCGAGAACTGGTTAGGAAAAATACGTGCGCATCCGCCGACACATACAATGTTCAGGACGGGTCATATCGTTCCCTTTGGTGGGAATTTAGTCCTTGAACTCTATCATTGTGCAGACGCAGGTTGGCCGACACGATTTTGTCTTTCCTACCTGACAATAACATCCGCCTCCTTTTGTGCAATCTACCTCTGTCACTTAGCTCTTAATGCCAAGTGGGTTAGACACCCGAGTTGTTTACTTGTGACAGAGCCCCCAAATGAGCCTCTTTAGTCTCTTACTTTGTGGGTCAAATTACAAGGCCTGGTCCCGGTAACATGACCTACATGCACCCAGTGCTGTATTGGTGGGGAGGTGTAACAAAAAATTCCGCCCAGATAACATCCGTTCATGCAGATTTGGACAACCGGTAGTCCCCCGGAAATAATCATCTACTTTTGGCTTTAAGTATCTGTTCAAAGTATTGACGCTTAACAAATGGTTCATTTGCCTATGCGCTGCAATACTGTACCCAATATGTGTTCGTATGCACACAAGGGCGCCAGCTATTTCACGACATAGCGAGCTTCGTTTTCGCGCAATGTACTCATTTATCCATCAATTTTAACGCCAGTTCTAACGGGATACTCAACGGAATCTACCGTTCTCTAACTGGATGTCGTACTAAGCAATTTCAGTTGGTACGATATTTGAGGGGACTATTCAAAAGGTTTCTGAAAACTCTTCGACAGTCCACGACTGGTTTCTGAGGGCTCATCAGGCAGGCGCCATCCTCGAGTTTCCGTCAACCTTATGTTCCACTTGTACCCAAATTGCACGAAATTCACGAAATACACTCATTTGCACATTTATTTGGTTTTACCTGAATTCCGAACCAAAATGGTGTGCAAATGAGTGTATTTCCCGAATTTCACACAATTTGGGTTTAGGTAGAACAGAAGTTCGACAGAAACTTGAGGACTGCGCCTGCCTGGTGAGTTCCAAGAAGCGGTAAACCGGTCGTAGGCTATCGAAAAGCTTTCAGTAACGTTATTAGTACCGCTCCTTCAAGTGCTTCATTCGGTTCAGCTCCCATAGGTACGTATTATGTCAGGGATCCTTAACCTCTCATTGGCACTGTATTTCGTGTTCTGCACCTGGGACTCGGCTTAACTTCGTTCTACCTTGGTAAACTGGAAAGAACAAATGGCAATCCTCGTCTACTATCTGTTACGCATGTGGGTTTGCCGTTGAACCAGCCAGCAGTAAGGTGGTCAGATTTGATATCGTCTCACGCTTTCTGTATCTCCACAGCTTGAGGCTTCGCGATGCCTTCTGAACCTTTCCGCAGCTGCCGTCCTATTGTGACGTGAATGTTCATTTTAGTGGGAGCAACGGGCTAAGAATTTCAACTATGAAACACGATAATTACTTGGAACGAAAGGGTGATCATACACTTTTTTCGCACTGTGTCCTGCTTTGGTTTTTGACTTCACACTTGGATGTTTCTGCCATCTCCATCAGGCTAACATTCTTATCCCATGAACTGCTTTTTCTAATCCAGTGTCTTCACTGTCCAGTGACCCGCTCGCCGGTTTTTTTGTGCTTCCTCGCGTGAATGATCACACGATTGTTTGGCCGTTGGCCTCTCCTGTTCAACCACCAACAGCTGAGTCACCTGGGGCGCCGTTCGCCTTACTCTCTACTGTCCTACGACACCTCGAAACTTGCATGCCAAATGTTTACAACGATAGCAAACATTGTGCCCTGCGCTGATAGCTACAGTTCACGGCGCCTACGTGTACTTTCCAGCTGGTGCCTCTATTTGACGTCGGTTTGCGGTCCATAGTTTTAGGACCTGTGACTGACCCATGATTCTTTATTTTTTACTGTTTTGCAGGTAATTCTTTATTGAAGCTTCCAGTTGAGAGTCATCAGTTGGTTTTTGCGTCTTTCAGTCATTTGGGACCGGTTCCAATTCAATCTGTTCATCACAACATGAATTCTTAATCTAGTAGTGCTTTCACCTTCGCACTTAGTGCTGAACCGTTTTCGGTAATCAGCTGTACCTTCCAGGCAAACTCGAACAGAGACAGTCTTTCCTTTTTCACCGAAAATTGTATTATTCCCCTTCAGATCAGTAATCGCATCTAACAAATCGAGCGGAAACCAGCAGTGTGCGCTGAATCGCAGTGTGCTTGTCGTCTATTGATTGAGCATTGATACCAACAACTGGTGGGACGTTTTAGTGACTAAGATTGGTTGATCAAAGCGGGGTTGATGACCTGGAAGAACACATTCGGAGAAGTACAAGCAAGTCATTCCGATGCATGGAGACTGGACTTTTTTTTATCAAAACAATTTTCATAGCCTACGGCCTATTCGAGAGTCATCTTTTCCTTATCATCCAAATTTTCTCTTTTGATGCTTTTACACATCTTGACGCCCCGGTTTTCGAGCACTAATCATCTTTTTTCACCTGGAGTTTCCAGCTGCACCTGTCTTTTCTGTTTTCATTAATTCCCTCAATCCTTTCACACGACAGACCAAGTTTGCGCATTTTCCATGTCTTCTTCACTTAACTGGTGGTCTAAATCACTAAATATTCAGCCTGTCCTTGAGGAGCACTTTGACTTCCAAAGAAGTGTTGTCTACCTGTTTGCATATTTCTAGGTTGGTGAGAAACCTACGGTTGGCGGGTCGGACTTGGTGCTCATCTACTTCTATTCACACGGTCAATCATGTCCGAACTGTTCACGATTAAAAAGTGCATTGTCAATGAAAACTCGCTCTCAAGAGCTATTTCACTAACCTGATAAAAGCAGTTCCTTCAAGTGTATTTCTTGTTTACGGAATTGCTTAAGTTTCTCATTAACGAAATAATGAACATGGAGGTTTCGTGCTCGTGTCGGCGGCGGCTAAAATAATGGTGATAATCCAAATGAGCATTTAATATCGGTTCGATAGTTAGTATGAATGGAACATTATGGAAAACTGATTGGTGGTAAAGCAAAATATCCAATCGGATACAGGGTAGCCTAAAGCATTACTGAGTGAGTGAGTCTGGTGGCATGTCACATGACCAAAGCAAGGTTGAATTCCGTACGAGTCTCTTTTGACGACATAGGGCGGGTTACGCAGCCATATTGCGACAGCTTCAGCCGTTCGGCTGAAGCTGTCGCCTTTCGGTCGACGTCGGCAACCTATGGTGCACTATGCTGACGGCTTGAAATGACTTATTGAGATTGATCATGTGCCCAGTCTTGTGCTCTTGATAACACTATGCATTATTCAGTCAAGTTTCCCATGGTTGCAAGTTAGCTGTATGCGGTTCGTGTGCTCTTTTAATGCTCAACGCTCACGTTGTGTTCGCTTATGTCATCTGCTTCAACTAAATTGTTATCTTCGATTCACCCCGCCCTGCGTAGTTTGCTTTCCTTCAAGTGTTAGCCTAACCACAGGTGAAGTTATTACTGAAGCATCTAGTTGATGCACTGGTAAAATTAACTTTCAGATTCCCCGTTATGGAGAATCCATGCGATCAGCCAAAATTAGAGAGGATTCGACCTTAGCTATCAATAATCGAGAAATGCTCCTAGCAGCAGGTGCAGTGACGCTCACTGTGTTCTTCAGTTGTTCCTGTACCTTATCGGTCTTTCGAATAGTTCACCTGTTGAACTGATTTGCCGAAATGGATTTCATTCGGACGTTTGCTTATGTCGAGTGATTTGTAGCTGTAGTGTCGCAACTCGGGGCTGACCGCTTCACCACATCTCTAGACTTCATGTTGCTATCGTCAGTCTCGTAACCGTCATCTACAGGTAAAACTGGTGACTGTGTTTGTCCATACTGTCGTCCTTCTAAGTATTAGGACATTCCACTTGACGAGAAAAATGCCTGCCGCACCACCTACTTGTGATCAGGCAAACTAACTTTCGATAAACCCGTCTGAATATGGGCAGAATTCCTATCCACAAATAATCAATACTGCAACTTGTGTGGTTTGTATTTGCCGTCAGTTGGGTGCCGCATCCCGGTCAGTTGCTTTCTGGAAAATCAGACTGATGTGTGTGTATTTTCGCCACAGCCACACATCCCTTCCAAAATGAGTTGTAGCACGGGACGGTGTAGTGATGCAACCTGTTGGCTGAATCCCTGAAGCAGTGTTTGTTGGGCTTCCCATTCCCTCTTTCGGCACTTGGCCGAATTACTTCCTTCGAGATAAGCCGATGGCGTCCTGCTTTTGTGGAAGCTCATCCGCGTGACTACGACTTTACTGCAAAATGTATTCTGATTGCTGATGTCGTAAAGCTGCTTGTTTCGTCTTAAAGTTGTGTGAATGCCAGGAAAATCGCCGTTGGTAGCCCATAATTTTGAGGCCCATTAGCAATCGATATCAGTTAGTCGACAGAACTCTATGTGTGGGTGAACATGGCTCATAAGAAGAAACATGCTTGGAGCTGCAATTATTTTATTTGACCCTGGTATTCAAGTGGTGAAAAATCTTGGTTTATGACAAAATGCTCTCAGGTTTCACTAAGTGGGCTGCAACGGACCCTGGGACAGTGTCAGCAACTCAGCACGTTTCTGAGCGCAGTTAAATGTCACAGCGGTCTCCAGCGTGTTCTTATCGCTGTTCCATTTTATGCCCATCAAGCAACCGGTAATCTTTGTTCTGTTTCACGAAAAAGACGTCTTTACTGTGGAGGAATCTCAAAACGCCCGCGTGTATCCGTCTTCGAACGCTGTGGCTTCCGACCAACTAGCCTATTGATATTATTCAGCACGGCTTCACGTGTACAAAAGTGGCCATATTGAACGGAAACTCTTGGTTCATCATTTCAGTCTTCGTAGGACATCACTCATGTGTTACAGTTTTTCATATCATAGTAATCTTACCAGTGAGTTCATCACCTGAAGATGTTCATTGTTACACTCATAAATGAAGCCCCGTTGGTGATCCATCAGCTAATTTGGATTTATCTTATTCTGAATTGGCTAGGGGTGACCTGCGGCTGGCCAATATTTTGGGCACGTATTTCAGCGACCACAGCACACCGATTACCTTTACACATCGGTTGACGGCGCTTCTCTGTCGTCCTTGTATGTGTGAGTGATAAGGTTCAACAGCCGTGTTTCCATTTCATTACGAGCCCTGGGTAAACTGGAGCTTTGGTTAGAAAAAGCGGTGCACAGGTAGGCCATTACTTTCAGACAACCCTGAAGTATCAGATATTTTTCATCCCTAGAAGATAATTTGTGTGAACCTGGTCAGGGTCTGGACCTCCAGTAACAAAAAATACAACCCCGAAAATCTAGGACTTTTGAGAAACCGACTGAACCTTTTGTATTTTCTGTTCGAATCCAGGATTCTGACGTGATCTGAGAATTTACGTCCAATTTTCACTGACCGATTATCTAATACATCTAACCGATTCAAATTAGGTGTGAAAGGCTAGTAAGACTGTTTCGTCCATCCAGTAGATAGCATTTAACATGTACGATCCAAACAGTTTTTTACGGTGACATTCACACCGTTCTTGGTCGTGATTAGCACTTCCTGATGACTTACGCTATTGAAGTGAGCAATATTAGCCAATTCAAGAACAGAAAATGAATCCTTGTAGTTGGCTCGATAGGAATATTGTATCCACGGATATGTTGGAACAAGCGATGTGTTCATTGCAATGGAATCTGCTCAGTCGAAATTTTTGGTGGAACTATTCCACCCAATCTTTTTGAGTATGATGTGAAGAAAACGAAGGGGTTACCGAAATCTATGAACGTTCACACGGAAGTTTTTCAAGAACGTAAATAATCATAACAAGCGTGTGGAATATGAAACAGGTCACTTATTTGTATATCGTGGCAACGGTATTTTCAGCAATCGCTCTGATGTCTTCGACTTTGGAAAAAAACGTGGAGCAAAAGAAAAAAGATGGAATCGTATACTGATAGGCGTTGATTAAAGGCAGCGACAATCAACTGAATCCCTCCTCTGTGGCAACCTTCAACCACCTCATGTTTCATTTGGAAAGATATTCAAGGCATTAAAGTGTTTTTCTTTGCATAATGCTACCTAGAAGTTTGCTGAAGACTCTCATGAAGCCCACAATTGGTTCCATCCTTCTTCGGACTCGTTAGTTAAAGGTATTCCTGAAGTTTATGTCCATTTTTAACACCTTATCGTGAGTAAGTACATCTATACATTCGTTTGCCAAATATCTAGGTGTTAACGGGAGAATCAACTGAATAGCAGCTGAACATGGAAATCGGTAATCAGCCGTCGAGGTGATTTCAACACCTTATAAACAGTGTTGAAGGGATTAGTAAAAAAAGTCGATAAAAATTTTGACCTGGACGGCCTAGATGGCTCGGTAATATAAGCGGTAAGAACATTTTTGGTATCTTAACTGACAACGTGAAATCTTTGGTGGATTTGTATTCTACTTGTGTAACCTAATCATCATCTAGCTAAACAGAACTTGTGGGTTCATACCTTGGGACAGCCGGCGATCAGTTTTCCGTTTTTTTTTGTGAAAAGCATATAGGAATTGGTGACGCCTTGCTTTTTCAAAGAGAGCGCTTCTCTTTCAAATGGTCCAGGACACGTATAGACGATAATCCACTCAAAATGTATGGTGACGAAATAACGAGGCGTGTATGCAGGTTCATCTCAATTAACAGTGAAAGGTAATAGATATCGTACTCCCTGAAATGTGTCGGTTTTTCTTATGGCATATTAATGGCATTTCACAGCATTTGGGTACGGGACTTCAAACCAGATTTGATCGTGAATTTTCGAGTACTGAAGGACTTGTTAGAAATCAGGATATTCTAGGTTGGATGGGAGCGGAGAAAGTGAGACAAAGCGGTTGGTCCCGATAGTATTTAGCACAGTATGTTGCTGTTTAGTGAGCCGGGGATAGTTGCGACTCGCTAATTGCAAAAGGGGCTTACGTGAAAAGCACTATAGCAGACTACACCACATGTTTTTGGGCGAATAAATGCTGCGCGGTAAGAGTAGTCATTGATTCGTCCACAAAGGTGTTCGGACAATCATTCTGATTATGTCTACTGAGATAGAGGAAGCCTCAGGAGTAGCGTTTTGTAACATAGCTGACCGAAACAATTGTTGAAAACCTATTGCTGTCCAACAATGCAAAATTTATTAAACTACGCAACCAATAGATCCTCGTTTCTGCTAGACAGTACCATTACTTGCATCTTGAAGTAGCCCCACATGTAAAGGCATCTAATGCTTACTGACCACCATACTCTCACTCGTCCTGCCTTTAACTTTAACGGTTCCTCTAATTCCCAGTTTGTGTGTGCATGCACGTCCTAACGGAGCGCTTTAAGTCTGCATCAAGTGATTATTATAAAGGCTTTACAGTTTGCTGGCATCATATCCTGGATTGGCGGAAAGGTTCTACTCGCAAGGATGCTGTCCATGTAAAAGTTTCGGAAAAGAAGCCAAGTCAATGAGAATAAGGAAAGATATGCCAAATGAATACACAATGGAACTGACTCAAGTCTATTAGATTGATGGACATTGGGGATTGGCTTGTTTTTTACTCACATGGGCATAATGTGTAGTCTAAAAAGAGTATTTCAACTCTGCTCACCATAACCTTTTGCGGCATCACCTATGTTGATCTGACTTCACCTGGTTATTCCGAAATCTTCTTGTAGAAGCGCTAAGATTCTGCACGCGCGCGCTTAACACATTATTTCCGGTTTCAGACTAGTTTACACCCGCTTCTGTAGCAGAGAAGGAACCACAGCAACTCGAACAAACGCCAGGATCGATATCACTTATTGGCCTAAGTCTACTCCATTGTGATCCGCAAAGGACCATGGTGACACCCACACAATGGAAATTGGATTCCAACCCGATTTGATATAGGCAGACGTATGTAGAAACAGAGGTCCAAAAGGTGTTTGGAATCGCTGGTGAAACGGTTGATTTGACATTGCTGTACTATGAAGGACTTACGCTGGAAGAAGCTTGCAATTAGTACCATCGAATTCATCAAGAAAAGAAGTCCCAAATAAAGCACTGCAGTCGGACATCCAAAAGGTTAAAAGCCACTTGGTCAATGCTTGAAGACCTGTCGCCAAGGAAAGTACGAACACCTATGAACAACAAAATTGATTAAGATTTGTCATCCTTTGGCAACCTGTGTGACTTCTCGCTGGGAAGCTCGGTGTTTCGGAAAGAAGTGTTTGGTGAATGTTGTACCTTTTGTTGCCAACTCAAATACAAACACTCGTCAGCGTTTTGGGTACTGTGACTGGTTTCTTGATCACTGCTTTTAGTAACCTCTTCAGAAGGATATTTTACTTTCGAGAACCCACCTACGTCAAAGCAATCATCCAGAATGTCGTGAGCCCGGCAGCTGATCAAGAAAAACCACCGATTCGCCTTTGAAAACTCATTTTATTAAGTAAAATAACGACACCGTCCCGAATCCTGAATTGGCTGTTTGAGTTCGCCTGACTGCGATGGGTTTGGCTCCTGACTGGTTCGTTAGTAGCTTGTGTCAGTAGGTGTTGAGACAATTGGGCGGCAAGCTTTGAACTGGATTCGGACGACCATTGGTTGTCCTACTGCTCTGTAACCTGTGGCAGATCTGCGTCGCCACCTACCCCTCTAGAAGATTCCTCCTCGGACGGTCTCAAACCAATGTGTGGACAATGAGTGAAGTTCAAATCCGGTTAAACCCAAAAATCCGTGTCTGATTGGGAGTCCACACTAATCGAATAAATGGTGCATACTTGATCAGATAAACGCTTAATATACAAAATTATTCGGATTTCTATTTGAATAAACGACTGGTTAATGTAAGCTTCCAGCTAAAGGGGACTCTTCACACCTCGTAAAAGAGATAGTAATGGGATGACAAAACCTTGTCTCACGAACCAGTCGGCCTCAATGGTCCTAAAAGTGAACTCCGCAACCACCAGATTGGAATCCTTTTCTTTTGAACAAAATGGACAGGAACGTCCGCAAATTCGTGCACTGTAGCATTGAGGCTATGAAGATTTAGGTTACGGATATGTCGTCCAGTGCTATGATTCTAAATTCTGCTAAGTGTTGAAAAGTGATTTTAACCTTCTGAAGATGTTTTGAACACTTCGTATTTTTCCAGTTAGACTCCCTGATTCTTGTCTGCGCTTTACTGGGCTTCGCAAAACACATTCCATCAGTGCTGATGAAATCGAAGTGCTCCGATAGTTCGCACACGAATCATACAAAGTTTTGAGTTGTGCACTTTGGTTCACTTATTATAGATCTCGTGTAGCTAAGACTTCTTTTGCATAAGTAGTGGATTCGCGTTGTTGCATCTGAACGTGGACAATTCCTTTCTTCGAAATGGATGTAAATATGGACAAAATGGGTTGACATAAACGATTTCGAGGTCTTATTTTAAAACTATTTTCTGGTCTGATTGACTTGATCGTGTTCACTGACAAGCAGTAAAAACGTTTGTGGGTCTTATCACAGCATATAATGGCCCACCGGAAGCTAGTAAGCTGTGAATGCGCGATTTTTATACGGTCTTTTTGTGACTAACCAGACGAGACTTCCGTCGATATGTTTCTGTTGAGCAGTTATTTATTGAAACTCTTACGATTACGCTATCAAGCACCGCATGGGTTTGTTGCGACATGGTTATTTCTTGGATGTGAGTCAGTGTATGGTTACTTAATTGACACCTTAGGCTTGGTCTTGAATCCTGCGTACGCGTTACTCATTCAGCGGCCACATTCGGCAACTACTATATGACTTTACCCCACTTGGTGCTGGTACGTCTCTAAGTTTTCCCTACATCGGAGAGGACCGTACAGAACGGACGCAAATAGCATGGTTAGCAAGTGACATTGTCGCGGTCGTAGTGTCCTATGTTTTATCGTATCGCCACAAATTTGGAAGGAGGGTCGGAAAAGCATGATGTATATTTCGTTAGGCTTTGTTTTATAGCTTACTGGTCTCTCAGAAAACATCTCATCTCGCAAAAGAATCATTTCACTTTAGCTTCTTCATCTTTAAAAAAATTTGGATGTGAGCGATCATGACGATAGCTTTGTGTCCGCTCGATTCTTGCGAAATCCCCGGGATATGCCATTTATTTAGGCGAGCAGCTCACACGGAAATTTCCCTGCTGCAAACTTCTTTGTGGCCATTAGCTGTGATCATGAATTGCACATCCAGTTTGGCTCTCTTTGGTGTCCAATTATGATAGAGTATAAAACGGCAGAATCATCATTCACGTCCGTGGAAAACTCCCATTCGGTTCGACTTGATTAAGTACGGTGTCAGACATTGGTGGCATAGTATATTAGCATATTATTGAACTGGGGCTATTGACCTTCCACGTGACCTAGCCTGTCCAACTAGCCGGGTGGGTTTGAAACTCCGCTACCAGTCTTATTGGTGGATAGCTTGCTGGCTGTAAAGTCCATCAAGTAAGCTTGACTTCGCTTCCTTCTACGAAATGCCACAGTAAGTCAACATTCATCCATTCTCGTGATGCGATTACACCTCATGCCTTTTCATATCATTATTGACCCTAGCTGTGTGTAACAACATATTCATTCTTTGATGTAATTACCTCACCAAAGTTAGGTGTATTTATATTAATGTATGAGAACCCGGATATGCGGACTGCTGTCTGAGGATACTAAAAGCCCGTGGACAAATGGCAACTTACAGGTATGGATACCGATGGTTCTATTTTCTGTTCTATTTCTCATTTATATTTGGTGTATTCAGGCTTTTTCAGTACCTTAAAAAAAGTGCCCAAAAATGCAAAATACTTTATGCAAGTGGCAAAATTACTCAAAATACTACCACAACTATCCAGGGACTTTGACTTGGTTTGAATTTCTACCGACTAGTCCTGGTGTATAAAGGGAGAAAAATTACTGGTCAGGGGTAATCTTCTGATAACGCTTCACCATTGGTTGGTACAGGGAAGAGGGAGAAGTTACCGTGTGCGCGTGTCTCAGTCAGCTTAGACATTAAGTACGCCATCATCAGCCAATCAGACCCCGCACTTTTCATCGTGCTGTTCACACAGCGGACTAGTGATTTAGGGATCTACTGTTGTCCTAATGGATGCATCTTGGTAGCTTCTTGACCTTTATAAAAAGTGATATCCTTGTCTAAGTGTTCTTTGAGGCTTCGAGGATTCCATAGAAAATGTGAACCAGAATTTCGCAAGCGTACCACTTCAATGCTATTTAGTAAGGCTGAAGTGCCAAAACTGGAAGGCGAAATAGTTATGTGGTTTGTAGATTCGGAGGCAGATTTTCCATAAGAATGGTACCAGTGTTCAAAGAAAAGGGATTCCTGTCAGCTGTACGAAAAACACCGCAAACGGAATCAGCTTGTAGGGTTCGTGGATTTGACCAAAACATTTGACTCAGTGAACATGGAGGCGATGTAAAGTGTTTTCCAAAAACTCAGCTATTCGGAAGATACTCAACAGTTCTTATTATTGCAGTAATGGTAAAAACTCTATCAACTTTTGAACTGGTATTTAGATAGGACACAGCTGTGTTGTATATTTATTTTTCTACGATTTGTACCGCAGCTTACCAATCCAACGTCACCAGAAAATCAGATATTCCTTGCCGGCCAAAGTGAAGCTGAATGAGCCGGAAATCCAAATACTGCTGTTTGCGCAGTTGAAGGCTGAGTTGCACTTGCTAACCTTGGCGCGGACACATACAACCTTTGGCTGTGACCCAAGAATACACGTTTCTAAAACTCTTGTCTTTCATTGTGCTGTACCGAATAAGTTGCAAGAGATAGGTTGCATTCAAAACAATGGCCATTGCATGACGTGACCTTGGTGGCACCCTGTCCACAGGTACGACATCTAATACCGAAATGGACACTCAGAAAACTGTGCACTTGTTCGTCGAAATAAAAGTTTGTAAAAGTCACATTCTCTTGGATGTCTGTCTGGCTGTTGTGTAGTCTTCACTAGTCTATGGCAGCAAAGCACAGACTATCTACGGACGGCGCATTAAAATGATTGACTGGTTTCACCCAAAATGATCACATCATCTTTTTCAGTCAGTTACCTGAATAAGTTTCGAACAGGGATGCTCAGAGAACGTCCAAGATTGAAGGAAATCTACGTACCCTGGTGCAGCGGCAGCTCTGCTGTCCTACTCATCCAGATCTATTGTTTTCAAAGGCTTTAAGTCGTGAGTCTGCTAGACAGTTTGGTTCAGTTACGGGGGCTGGGTGCAAATAGAGTCAAATTTTGCAATGATAGTTTTTTTCGCTTTTCACACATGATAAGTTCGTATCTCTTTAGTAGCGAATGCCAAGGAAAATCGTCCCGTTGTTATCACAGTCATGGTTTCTTCTGAACCAAAATAGGCTCCGGTGTCTTATTGAGACATTTGAATTCATAGCATGCTCTGAGCTATAACACCACCTAGTGTCCAAATATCTTGAACCACCATTTGTGTCGCTCTTGTTAACAGACAGTTACAAATTCGCATACACTCCAAGCAATGTTCATGGTAGCAGTAGTGGCCCAGAGTATGTAAATTCTTGATACATTTCTATCAAGTGTCAGTCACGGCTGAGACATAAGAAGACGAGTGAGAGAAATGAGCAAAATTCCGAAACGGCGGTAGTTGAGGGCATCCATCGTGGTAACGACTAGTTTTATAACAGAATATGTACACAGGTCGTAGGATGCAATGAGCAAACAGGACTTGGTAAACCAAGAAACTACAAATGACACTTCCAAAGTGTTTTTTCCTGCATCAATCACTACACACCAAGGTTGATTCCATTATAGTTTGATTATTTCTTCCTGTGGTAATTTGAAGACATCTCATGTAGCTGTAACTCTCTAGAAGGATACCAGCCCATCTGTCAAGAAATATCGGTGTCCGCCGTTTATGATTCCGTTTTCGTGATTGTCTCACTTTCTTTGTGGGATTATTTTTACGTAGCAATTACATTCTACACAATGCACTTTTCTTGGAATGTAGATAATTGTTGTTTTTGTCGAGTATTTTTCGAAGATATCTTCGTACGTAGCTGATTCCTCTAGATTGAATGGCACGTGACCGTTTTTATAACTCGTCTCTGATTATTCTCAATTCACGCAAACTTCGTTTGCGAACAGATTTCTGGAAGTTTTAAAGTGTACAACAAATTTTCCATGTTTCAAAACACATAGGTTCACTAACTTTCAGATCAGTTTGTTATTGTTTCCTCTCACAGTGATGGTGAAGACTGTACCTGCTGAAAATAGAGGGAAAGTGTTTAGCTTGACCCAGTTGTCACACGAGTATCTGTGACAGAGTGAGATTGCATACGTTCCGAAACGTGCCTTTCACGCTGATGGATTCCTGGTCGAGATGGTACTGCCACATTTAACAGACTGTCCACACAAATCATAAGTTTGCTGAAAGCTTCCCGTCAGCCCACAGCCGTTTTTGCCCTTCTTGAGGCTCATCAGGTAGGCACGGTTACTGAGTTTCCGCTAAAAGTGTGCTCTGCCTGAACTCAAATTCGCGAAATACACTCAGGTGTATACTCATAGTTTAACGAGAGATTCAATAGAATCTATGACGTTCTCTATCTGGATTTGCTCCACAAGAGCCGCTTTATGTTTCAGTTAGCACGATATTCCAAAACTTCGCAGTACATTGTCTAGCTGGAATGTGCTACTCGTAATTTCGCTCATAACTCTTCGAGAGCCCACGACCGGCCTGTCTCCCTGATGTGCCGCAAGTGTGGCGAGTGAGCATACTCCACAAAATCCACATTAAATTTATACTGAACTAAATCTGCAACCAGCTAAATTCCCTTCAGCCGCTAGAAATCCAAGGGAATATAATCGGATGGTAAACAGAAGGGGGAGTTATAATGACAACATCAGGCCTCTAACATGGTTTATTATTGTCGGATCATGTAGCCATAGGTGAAAAGTTAAAAATAACAGTGTAGTGGGTGGCTATTTAGGTGGCTGTGGTGTTGAACCAAAATCATTCTGGAGTGCAAAACATTGGCCACAGAAAGTCACCTTTTGCACAGTAGCAAGCATAGTTCTAGGTGTCTCGGAGGCTCGAGGGACATCTCGTAAACTTACTTTATTCACCAGTGTATAGCACAAAGATCGCTGTGTGTTGCTCGTCGTTCATGCCAGCATAGTAAGCTAATTTCACATGCGGTCTATTAACAGCCGCGGGTGCAACCAACCAAATGTCCTCTACCCGGTATGAATTCAAGGGAATAAGACTGAAGGTGAACAGGAAGAAATGGTTCTGAAGCTATCAGAATATATAACAAGTGGCCTACACTTTTCAACTCATGTACCGAAAGTTAAACAATCGAAACTCATATGATGTGTGAAGGATTCCCCCCAATCCAGCGCCACTCGTAAGCTGCATCCCAGGCACACACACATACGGCTAGCTACTATCAGCCAACAATTATTGGTGGTCACCTTTATCATCGTTGCAGCTTTAGCACTTCCGAAAGCCCGGATCGTTAGAACAGATAATTGACCCAACATACATATGGGTATCCCACTATTTATGGCAACCTCCCTGCGGGAACAGTGGTCAGAACTAGATGATGTTAGATTGTCATCTTCTATCAGATTCCCGGTGTGAACGTGATGACGACCGTCATCAGCTCTCAAGACGAAACAGAAATGTATGATGTGAACATGGGGTTCTCGAGCCCATAGAGGTAATATTCAGAGCTAAATTAAAAATAACGCTTGAAACCTCAGTAGCTATAGACAGATTTCCGATCATCATCATCATCATCATCGACAGCATGACATCAGTGTTGAACACCGATGCTTCGCTGCCGTACAACCATGATCTATTTGAAAGCCTTATTGTGAAGAAAAAGAATAAAGATGGACGGGGAGTGGACTTATTGCTGCCTTACTACAATCATTCCGAGGTGCCTACACCTCCAAACACTCCTTCAGGCAACCTGGATAGAAACTGACAACAAGATCGCCACTGACATCGGTTGGCAGCCATATCTTGCAGCGTCTCCAACCAGGCGCACTGGGGATCACGCGGTCTCCATCCTGGAAGGCGAGTAGCACCGACAGCACCCAAGCGTTTCCTAATTTCTTTCATACCCTTCAGCCAGGTCAAGGGTTGGCCACCTCTCTGCTTACGCCACTCTGAATTGGGCACGGAGAATAGCACTCTCTTCGGCAAACGATGATTAGGCATGCGTAACACATGTCCCAACCAACGCAGCTTCTGGTGCTGGACACATTCTTCAATGGAAGTACCCGTTGCACAACCCAAAACTCGCTTTCTAACTGCCTCGTTACGGATTCGCCGACACCATCCCACACGAGCTATGGTTCTGAGACAACGATTGTCGAACACCTGAAGACGTCTCAGTTCCGCTGCTCGAACAGGCCAAGTCTCACAGCCATACAACAAAACAGCCCGCACTGTAGCTTGATACACACGTCCCTTGAGATTCAGGGACACACCACTTTGACACCATAGGTGTCTCAAATTAGCAAACGCGACCCGAGCCTTGCAGATTCGTGCATTTACCTCATCTGTCACACTACAATCAGAACTAATACAACTTCCAAGATATGTAAAACGCTCCACAACTTCCAGTGCCTCTCCCTGGATTGTAAGTGGCGTGTTCAGTGACTGCATGTCCAGGAGCATGACCTTACACTTTTTGGGTGCAAAGTGCATACCAAAGGACGGGATGACTTTAGTCAGTTCATTCGAAAACACCTGCGCCTTCTCCTCCTCTTCAAAGATAAGAACGATGTCATCTGCATATTCCAGATCGACAAGGTTTTCGTCAGAGGCTCTTTGAACACCGGGGTTTTGGAGACCTTCCAGCGTTCGTCTCATTATTTCATCGATCACGAAGTTAAACAGGAATGGGGAGAGTGGGCATCCCTGACGGACGCCACTTTGTGTACGGAAGCTTTTGGAGAGCTCGCCGTATACTCTCACACGTCCGGAAGTCTTGGAATACAAGGAGCTTATTATGTTCACGAACTTCCGGGGCATTCCTTGGTGGGCAAGCGTGTCAAGTAGAACAGACCGGTCAACCGAGTCAAATGCGCCTTGGAAATCCAGGAATACTAGAGTTGTGGGTCGCTTATACGTATGGCGTTGTTCTAGCACCTGATGAAGTGTGAAGATTTGGTCAACACAACCCCTACCAGGCCGGACAAGGACGAATCATGTGTGAAGTTTGGGAGTTCTGAAGCGATTAAAAGAGCTTGTCCAGAAGCTACGTTCCTACTCCTATGGAGTTGTGAGGCACGTCACTACATCTTCCTAAGGCTCATATTCAATATGGACAACACTGTCCTGGCAGCAGTTGTCTAAATTTCCTAAAGAAGGATACTCATCAAGTGGAATGGAAGATATCATAGCCAGTGACGGTTTTAGCAATAGCTCTGTTTCATTTGTGCTCCTTGCTAATGTGGCAAATTCAGCACAAAGGCTGAAAAGCAAGTAACGGTCTACGTAATATGAGCAGTTTCATTGGCGTAACTCACAGTTATGCGACTGACAGGATACCAATATTGCGTTGAATCCTGAATACGAGAACGACTAGGATATTCAACAAGATAGCATTAATCGTCGCATACCACAAAACTGATTCGAACTATATCGGCTAAGTGTCCTCAAACCTCCAACCAGGGGAATTTTCTGACTATCCAAGTGGTTCTCAATTTGGGGACTGCAATCCACAGGGGAAGGTCTGGAGAAGTCAGAGAAGTCTGTCAGAACAAGCGATAGCGGAACAAATATCGACAACATGGCTTAACTGTGGACACAGATGTCAGTGCACTTCAAACCCAGTGCAAACTACTTTGGACAGAGCTTTCACCGCAGACTATTTCAATTTTGTTTCTGGTTTTTGTATCATCACTTTTACCAACCCTAACGCAATATCTTAGTCAACTGAACTGCCACTAATTCATCCACCGCGGGGAACGATTGCGAGTCGAATCAGTTTACGTTAGCTCAGGTTTACCTGCACCATGCGTCATCCCAGTTGGCCCTGACTTAAGCCAACTTCACCTGGCGATCCGATTTGGTTTTGATTGCAAATCGTGTGTAAACGTATACCGCCGGCAGTTAGGAGCACGACCAACCCGACTAAACCTAGTCACCGTCGTACCACAACCATGACCCCGACTACCATCTACCGTGAGGCGAAAAACCAGAGCGAACCACTGGCTCACCACCCGTAACATAAACCCTATTTGGATTCCACTCGCCCGCCTAGCGGTTCTAGTTTTCCCCATATAGATATATAGGGGTGGGGCGCGTAGGGCTATTACAAGCGGTTGTAGCGATATAGATATCCCAAAACAGCGCAAAGTGACCTCGACATGAATAAAACTTAGCACCGCTAGGCAGAAGGGGATTCTGTTGGAGAAATCAACAAATGTTGTCTAAAGCATGTTGATATCTAAACTGCGTTTCTAGTCAATCGTCAACTTTAGGCCAGATCCACCGGCCTGAGTTTGAAATTGAAAAATAATTTTTCGTTCAACTTCTATCGGACCAAGCACGTTCAAATGCCTCGATTATTTGGGTTTAACGTTCCGAATCACAGGTAACTTGAGTCTACGCAACTTATCGAGAATGCGGGGTGCATCAGTTTCTTTGTTGGTGCTTTAGCGTCGTTTCGTGCGGAACTAGCGAAGAAGGAAGAATTCTCCTATTTCCTGTATCGTGTCTCGAATCACGGACAACTATCTTCATTACCCTTATGAAGTAATTCAAGGTTTGGGGCGTGGCATCGGAACTGCCGCTAAATCAGTTATGGTATTTGGTAACAACACGCATCTACTTTCAAAACACATCGGACCTGGGGCCCCTGTACAAACGAAAGATTCAGCTGGGTTCCAGGTGAGTCTCTCGCAAAACCAAATTGATTTGCCAATGAGTGCATTTATCGAAAGTATTATAGACTTATTGGTAACCGAAAAGCACGTCGATTGCACCCTCCGTAATGCATGTGGCAGAAGCCTCAAACTGACCAGGAAGCCGAGCAGCTCCATAACGTTCAAGGGGATTCAACTCAGTTGTACTTGCTACCTTGATCTCTTGGGCATGGATAGGATTAGTGAGCTTCAACTCTTGAACGAACACCTCAATGCTGTTTGTAACGAAACAGCTGCAGATGGCTGCAATATGTTCACGAGAACACCACATCCCAATGATTTTGTGGTCGCTGCAGTTACAGCCAAACAGGAGCCCAAAGGGAGCATACGCGACGCAGCGGCTATTCAGCCCCTGGCGTCCGGCACCGGTAGCGCTCTCACTTCAGCCCATTTTGGTTAATCCTGTCAGCAGCCCGCAACGTGTTACCCACTGTTCGAACCCTTCAATTTTCAGTCCCACGTTCATGCGGATCGTTCCACTGCCATCTGGAAAGTCAAGAAAGGGGGCAGGCAGAAGGGACTCTACAGCAGTCACACAGAGGCCAGCTACTGATTCGAGGATATGGGGAATGCTCTCCACGGTCGACGCAGGGTCGAATACCACGTCAAGCACGATGCACAAATAAGATCACGTCTAGGGAATCAACTTCAGACAAATTACTGCGGCTGCGTAAGCGAACCACATCGCATGGGACACCGGACAGCTGTGATATATCTCCGAAGTGGAGGGCACCAGATCCCAGGTCAGCATGCTCACAGCCCCAGGGACGGACCGACATGCGACAGCACCTCCATGAGACGTCACAGTTGAGTTCGCAGCCCCGGTTGGTTGAACGGCTTTCTCACAGGAGAAGTGTCCGGAGGCCAGCCGCTCTAATAACCGAACAGCATGTCAACTGGACGTATGCCACGTGAGGGCTACGAACCAAACGAAGACATGCCCTGATTGGTCAGGGCATGCAAGCCAATCTGGATCGAGCATCTTTAGCTCGACGATTCTCGCCCCTCTCACGAACGACCTTGTGGAACATTCAATGATTACCCTATAAATACAGCTGTAATACTCTTCCTGTCTCCATAAAGGGCTGTCTGAAGCTACCGTACCTTTTGATATAGTGGGTGGAGCAGGAGGCCGAGGACTAACCCAGAGTTGCACGACCGTTCAGCAAGTCAATACACTCCTATGGGCTCTTATACAAATGCATATAAAACGTGATCTTTCATATTAAAAAATAGCTGGTCTCTATAAAAACCCTTTAAATTTCACACTGACCGAATGAAAAAATATCTGCCGAGTGGTGCGCACAAAATTAGACTACACGGCCTATGGGAGTTCTACAACGTTTTCGAACGTCGATATATTTATTCATTTTGTCAATCCAACCATCTCGTTTTTGGCCATAGTTTACTGACTTTCGTATGATTCCATCTGTTTGGAACCGATGATGCAAGTTTCTAAGGGAAATTGCTATTGTCACAGGCGTGCTAGAACTTCAGTGTACACATTACCAGGTTGTGTGAGGAGACTTGGGAATTTTTTATGGGTATTTCATTCTGCAAGTGGCTTTTCAGTGTAGATTGATTTTACTCACACCCATGAACTGTTCGCTCCAACCAAACTGGTGCACCATTTGCGGTGGCCGTTCAACACACGAATCGATCCTACCAACATAGAAACTTTAGGATAACCATGTCAACACTTTTAGCCGGGATAGATCATCGAACGAAAGCCTTTCTAGAAACATTGAATACGTCCATATGAAATTCCAGGGTTTTTCTCTTTGGATTGTTTGTATATCCCTGAAACAGTCCTGGTAATGGCTTGTGAAAAGTACCCCTTTACGACCATCTGTGGTCAAAGTTGACCATTTTTTATCAGCTGCCATTGTGCAAAGAGGCATAGCTAGTAGTCTCAAACTTCGCACCTGGAGATTTCTCAACAGTTAAACAACTGTAGAATTTTCCGCCCTAATAAAGCTAACTGCAGCAAATCATGATCGCAATCCATGTTCAGAGTAAAATGTAGGTATAAATTAGGAACAGAGTGTGTTGCAAATTTTAAACTTTCTGAAATTAATTCAAAGCAGACCTACTGGTGCTAAATTGCTTATGACAGTTTGTGTTGATATTAATCCGTACCCGACGTATTACATCAGGCTTTTACACTTTTGGTTCATTTAAATGTAATCGCTAGAAATACATGGTAACTCTGTGTACTTACTGGGGGAAAATTCTGCGAGTCCAAAGACACCAAACTGGTTGCTATATATTCTTGGGTTCAGTCGGTAGCTAGGTTTCTATAGCAACACCAGGCTCTGAAGATAGACTAACCTGTATTCTTGACGTCAGTGCTGATGCACGGTACATGATGCAGATCAAGGTCATGCTTGATTCTGTCGCCTCGATATTAACCAAGTTTGATGCTGAGGGGCACCGTAACTGTCGAAAACGGTTATGTGGGCAGCCACAACACCATAATCTATTTAAATGAGGGACTGAAAAAACAAAGGAGATAAAGAAACTGGTCTGGCCACTTGAAACCTCAGGCGACCTGGTGCAGCACATTCAGTTGTTCGAGAACACCATAAACGAGAGATTCAGCTGGGTTCCAGTTGAGTCCCTCTTCAAAACCCACTTGGTGTGCAAATGAGCGTTCATCGAAATCTGTCAAATTTGGGTTCAAGTAGAACATAAGATCAACAGAAACTCGGGGACTGGACCTACTTGATGAACCCCAAGAAAGGTGAAACCGGTCGTGGGCTGCCGAAGAGTTTACAGCAACCTTATGAGTAGTGCATTACGTCTGTATAATATATCGCGATATCTCGAATATCGTACCAGTCGCAACATGAGGCGGTCTGGTGCAGCATATTCAGTTATTTAAGAGCTTAATAAACGAGATATTCAGCTGGGTTCCAGGTGAGTCTCCAGTCAGAAACAAATTGGTATGCAAGTGAGTGTATTTCTTATCCTCGTGTGCGCGACAGTAATCAAGCATATCACGTTGTAACAACACACAGAACGGCTGGTGTCTTACGACTGCAAATGGTCGCTACTGGTTTAAAACGGAGTAACTGTAACCGATGAACCGCAGTTTCGCCTGTTGCATTCTTGTCCCATGCTCCTGGCTTGATGGTGCTGCAAAAACCTAACTGGGAGTTGGTATCATCCTGGATGTCGTTTATTTCCCCTTATTTTACCCTATTAGCAAGTGTCATGATAAGGTTCGCATTCTAACTTCTAAGATCGAATTAAAAGGTAAATTTCCGGCCTGGAAGTTCGAGAATTAATAATTTTTAGAAGAAAATTCCAATTAACCTCCAAAAGTAGATTACCACAGACCCAATATTTTCAAGGAACTCGAAATCCCCCTAGCAGTGCCGAAAATTGATGTTTAATATTTCAATCCTGCGATCCTTACCAACAACATTACCATTATCGAAAGCATAATATAAGTTTTCAACACTGACGTTACTATGACGCAGAATAGTGACTTACTTGAAAGAATAATTTTGAAGAAAAGAATAAAATTGAATGGGATAGGAACTTAGTGCAAGCCTACCACAATCACTCAGAGGTGACTACACCTTCAGCCATTCATTCAGACAATCTGGGTAGAAACGGACAACAAGACTGCCATTGATATCGCTTAGCAGCCATATCTTGCAGCGTCTCCAACGAGGCCACCATCCTGAAAAGCGAGTTGCAGCGACAGCACCCAGACTTCTCGTAATCTCTTCCATACCTCTTTACCAGCTCAAGGATTGGCCACCTCTCTGCTTCCGCCACTCTGAATTGGGCTGTCGAACACCTGAGGACGTCTCAGTTCCGCTGTTCATAGTGACCACGTCTCACAGTCCCACGAAAAAACAGCTCGTACCGTAGCCTGATACACAGGTCTCTTGAGATTCAAGGATATACCGCTTTGAAGCCATAGGTCTCTCATGTCCATTCTAAGGACTTGAGAAGCAAACAACATAACGACCGGAACAATCATATCGTCACTGCTGGTTAAAAGCGATTGTCGAATCAGAGTATATCCCGATCAGCTGTACCCGTCCACGGGAAATTTACAGACATTTTGTCCTTGCCTTGTCTTATTATTACAGACAAAGTCTTGTATGTGTACCTTAAACCGTTAGGTTTTGGTGAAGTCTTGGGAAATATACAGCAGTAAGTTAAACTGCGATCATACTTGCCACTATCCAAACGTGTGCCACTGACTATCTCAGGCAATGCACGCAACTTCTTGAGCACTGCACATGGATAAGCCAGGGATGCTGCACTTTAGAGATCTTAACCTCATGACACAGCACTAGCCCTCTCCGATTGTCGCATCACATCACTTCTCATGCAGTGGCATGGGAATGCACCTAAGCACCATATTGAACAGTGGTATTCAGATCAGTAATTCTGATTTGGATGGCTAGGTATCTTGTGTATCTCCAGTCAAAATGGTCACATGGTTGTGCAGCGCCATCTCACTGGCGTTAGTTGACACAGTACAGTCCAGTCACGCGTTTCCTGTGCGATACGTCTGTGGCTGTGCGATAGCGTCTTGTGCAGGTGCAGCACGAATAATTGGACGACTGTGAGCAAGTAAACTGAGATTAAAAAACAGCTTGCTTATTGCCTACTGTGCACCAAAGCAACTACGTATAAGCCCCAGGCGAAACGAAACTAGTTCCTCGTATCTCCTCATAAAAAATCAGTTGTACTATAGCTTTTGCCGATGCGCAGAAAAAGTACGCAACTCGACATGCAATAAGACTCATGTGGGCTTTAGCGTCATTATAATGAAAACCTGAGTATTTTGCAGGTACATTTCGACGACAGCGTTGCTGATAACCAGGCACGCGCGTTCGATATTTTACCAATCACTGTAGTGGTTGTCCAGGTGTGAGGCAGAATCTAACGACTCGTTTGCAGCCCCGAATACTGTCACATCGGAGCTGCCACTTCCTGTAACTACTGTGAACATAATTCTTGTGCAGCATAAGAGGCCTGTTTTAAACGCACACGGTGTCTGTCTGAGACAACTTGAAGTAAGTATAAGTATACCTACACTATATTTATAAATGTTTTTTGAGCACCCTCTGTGCTTGTCGTATTACCTGTGCTTCGTTCTGCAATAAAAGTGCAAAAGATAACTTTAATTCGTCGTAATAATTTCGGAAGCACTGCACGCTGTCCGGTTTATGGTGTAAACATATAAACATGTAACATGTAAACATAAGGTTATGTAAACACTTTGCCACTTCGTTTGGCCATTTTAATTGGAAAACAATTTACTCGTTGTTTCCAAAGGAATTTAGTACCTAAAAATCAAGAAGGACTCAAGAATCTGATCCAACATATCCTCAGTGTTTGTAGTAGACCTTATGTTTTTCTGGTCCACCTTATACGGCTCTGATTATATTTTATGGTTCTAAAAGTACACGTTTGAATATACTGTGGACATCTCCTTCCTTAGATGTGCCAACGATATGATAGTTCGTTCCAATTGCCGATTGATACTCTCGTTCTACTCTCACTCGAAATCTACTGCGCACTTCAAGAAAACATAATGAAGAGCTAACACAAGTCATACCAACTGAATGGCATCAAGCAGGAATGAGGGTGACTTATCTCGTACAGTTGCTTAGAGTAGATGAAATGACAACTTCACATAAATTGCCTTCTGAGATCGTAACCCAGATCTACTAACATTTCACAAACTTATTTCAGCCTCTGACAAACCATCCTGATGCACACAGTCTGCATCATTAGCATTGTGTTATTTCTACCATGATAAGGATAGACAGGCACCGAGGAAGTTCAGGATGCTGGGAATGTCAAGCTAGGTATCAATTCAGTGAATATGATTTTCAGTATAGAATTCTGCTTGCCTCCCTCTCTTGTGAAGTGAACCAGCATACCACGTTTTCGACAGTTCGTATATGGCTTGGATGGTAGGACTTGAACAGGAAAACTCCTGGAAAGCGACAGTCATGTTGTTTCAAGCGCATCCCTTTCAAAGCATCAGAGAAATCTGCCAAGACTATCGTTTTCCTATACTAATATATACTACATTATAATTTGGTATGCTGTACTACAGTACACGTCACTGTACGGTACACTGTACTATACTGTACTGTACTACACTACACTATATACTGTACTATACAGTATTATACCATACTATACACTACTCTATACTATACCACACTATACTATACTGTATTGTAATGTACTACACTATAGTTCAGAACACCGTAATGTTCTGTATTTATTTGCCGTTTAGTTTTGAAGAGCATGATTTCAAACGTGAAAAGTAAGTGCAATCGGTAGATTTGAGGGGGGTTACAAAAGAATATTAGATAAAACGAGAGAAGCGTCCCAATCGAAGTCATGCCACCAGCGGTTTCAGCCAGACAGGCTGAATCTCAAAGTATGCAAGAATGTTTGGCATGGAAACACGCATGTAAAGACCAACAACCGAAGAAAGGACAAAAAAATACTGAATGCTCTTCAAGGCGCGATAAGCGTTAGCACAGTCAAGACTCGAATATCAGGCACAAAGTGTCCGTCATACTGGGTCTGGTGTGAGAGTCAAGGGCAAGAATGTACACTCAACGCCATGTACCGCGCACAAAAGTGTCGTAAGTACGCAAAGGGCCCACAATGCCGAGCAAACACAAGTCGCTGACTGTGACCTTAGGATGTCCCAGTTCAATAACAGCCTTGGCAAAATGGGGAAAGCAGATCCCTCGATAAGAAATGATCGTCGGTTGGTGGACTGGAAAGTCGACATCACAACCGGTTGCACGTAGAGCTGAGATTATGGCGAGGGAAAATTCCTCAGTACCATACTTCTACCTTTTCTCATTCCACACACTCACTCCGCACCCATCCGAGATTATGCTTACGTCTATCACGGTTTCTCGGTGCTGCCGAACAGCGATTAGGTCGGGCTTGTTGAAAAACGTCGAAGTAGGTGCTCCCAACCCATCGAAGACGGTGTATCCCAGGCGACAGAGACGTTTCTGGAAAGTCGACATCACAACCGGTTGCACGTAGAGCTGAGATTATGGCGAGGGAAAATTCCTCAGTACCATACTTCTACCTTTTCTCATTCCACACACTCACTCCGCACCCATCCGAGATTATGCTTACGTCTATCACGGTTTCTCGGTGCTGCCGAACAGCGATTAGGTCGGGCTTGTTGAAAAACGTCGAAGTAGGTGCTCCCAACCCATCGAAGACGGTGTATCCCAGGCGACAGAGACGTTTCGCGAGTTCCCTTGCAACCCGATTATGACGAGCACATCTGGCGTCATGCGTGATCCAGCAGGACTGCAAAAAGGTTGACCACAGTTTCCACGACAGAAGACCGTCTGGCCACCATGACCACACCGAAGCGACCACCTCTCGTCAACCGCGACCATCAACGGTGTGCAGACTATCGCTCCAGGCAGCTATCAGCTCTTCCTTGGTGTTTGTAGACGGACCATGGACTCGGATCAGAAAACCGAGGTCCTGAAAAATCTTGCCCAATGCGGAATCGTTGATCAAATTGCATAGTACTCGGCACTGGGCAGACAGAAGCTTTTCCATACGCGCTCTCCGCTGCATCGGGATGGTTGCACTAAGACTTTGGACACCGAGGCCCCCATGTTGTTTACCGGCGTGGATGTAGCTGATCGGAGTGTTCTTCGGTAGACGTAGCCACGCAAGAATAAATTGCCTGATATAATTGTCCAACCATTTGAGCGTGTTTTAGTGGACTTGGCCGAGCACAAGCGAATACCAGTCTAGGTATCAGGTAGTTCCCTGTGATCTCCATTCTTTGATGCGGCTTCAACTATACTGTAATGTTGCGACAAATACGCTCATTTGCAAATCAATTTGGTTTTCACGGGAGACTCAAGTGAATCTCTCGTTTATGTTGTTCTTCAACTGAATGTGCTACACAAAGACCGTCTCATTTTTCAGTTGGTACGATCTTCGAGACATAGAAATATATTTTCATAAAAAAATTACTCACAATTTTGGTTCAAGTAGAACATTAGGTTAACGGAAACTCGAGGACTGCGCCTACTTGCTGATCCCCAAGAGGGGCGAACCGGTCATGGGCTGTCGAAGAGTTTTCAGCAACCTTTTGAATAGTTTCCTTTATGAAAATATAATACTATATCTCGAATATCGTACCAACTGAAACATTAAACGGTCTTTGTGCAGCACATTCAGTTGAAGAATATCATAAAGGAGAGATTCACTTGAATCTCCCGTGAAAACCAAATTGATTTGCAAATGAGTGTATTTGTCGCAATAAGTCCAATTTGGGTTCAAGTAGAACATACGGTTGACGGAAACTCGGGGACTGCGCCTACCTGATGAGCCCCAAGAAAGGCAAAACCGGTCGTGGGCCTTCGAAGAGTTTTCAGCAACTTTGTGAGTAGTTTCCTTTATGAAAATGCTGTAATATTCTTTACTATACTGTGTACCATACTGCACGCACTCGTGCTCCCTTGAGTTGTGAAACACATCAAATCACTTTGAAATAAAGTTGCTCAGATTGCCATCATAATACGTGGGGCTCTCATGCATCCCTAGAACAATTTCCTTCATGTATACATATTAATGATCAAAACTTATTTGAATAGACATTTCGATTGACAGAAAGAGTCCTGCAAACACTTGGCCGGTAAGGCCCCACCATACAATCGAAACCTGTCACTGTCATTAGCGATTAGTTCACAAACATACCACGTCCTCCCATATTTTTTCGTTCATTTCAAGCTGCTTTTTATCCGATTCGGGAACGACCTCTCTGAGATCCCCTAGGATACTTATTATATGTCATATTCTCCTATTGAATAATTTTGTCAGCATATATTTCGAACTACCCCTACAGCATGGGAACCCGCATAAGCGTGATATTAGTCGGTAAGCCCAATTTTTCCTCTCTCTTACATTCTCTCACTAAGCATAATGAATTCCAAACGGAAAAAGTTACAGCTTTTGGCCATCGGAACCATACTCTTCGTTCTCGTTGGAATCGGAAGTAAAAAGCCACTGACAATGATTCTAATCGCAAGGTTAGTTTGTCAAATCTGATAATGACAAAATCAGGCCCGTGAGAAACTGTAGATGACAGTCGCCCTGTGCAATGGTCTTTCTACCCTTCTATGAAGTTGGTGTAAGCCCAGAAACAGTTGATCTATATAGGACGAGATAAATAGCACTCCACTCGTGGCGTTTCTGTGGCCGTGTTTTGTTCCGTCCTGTGCGACCATCGCTCACGTTCTGCCTACAGAAATGGATAACCGTGAGAGCATACTTTACCTAATTTTCCGTCCGCGAGAGTTAGTCCGTTGTGCTATATATGCCGGTTGTCCATCGATCCATTCATCCGCTAGATGTTCGCGCCAGACTACTGAGCACTTTTCACACGTACTTGCCCATCCCTCCTCACCCACGACACCCACACGCGACAATCTGCAGGCCTGTTATTCTTTCCACCGTTCGACAAAAATCACTTGCACTTTTCTCAACCCGTCCACTTTTATCAACTCAGAGGTTTGTTCGTTCAACTGCTGAGCCCACGTATGAAGACTGAGTGACCTAGTTTGACATTCGAATCGGATGTCCACACTGACGGGTAAATCAGGTGATATTCATCCCAAATGTACCGTTGATTTGTCGGAGCCTACAGTGATAAGTAAGGACGGAATTTAATAAAATTCATGTTTGTTTACATTACAGCAGTTATTTATCCACACAGGGTTCGGATTACAAAGTTTTATGTCTTATTTGGGGCTCACAAAGCAGACATTAGGAAATACTCGGTTATCTCTCGCTCTTTTCGTTTTTTTGCCATGAAATAACCGGGGACCCTCACAACCGTTGCGTATTTTTAGGATAGTAATGATCGTACATCAAAGATCGTTTACTAATAACCATATTTTCTAAATGATGACTGCAGAGCCTATACACAAGTAGTTAATCTAAACAGCCACCAGTCATCACGAAGTAGGAGTGGGTTTGTGGATCCGGCCAACACGCATTCAACGTCTTCAAATCACAGTGTGCCTCGTGCCATATGGTGCTCGGAAAAGATAGCTCACCTGGAGAGACATGAAGCAAATAAGTACATAGCTTATGTATACAGTACTCAAGATGAAGCGTTTTATGTGAACGGAAGATCACTCAAGTGCGTTTCATACTGTGTGACTGAAAAAGAAGCCTACTGATGTTTTTGGAATGACAAGCAGATATTATGAGGTGAGCTGTTAGGGTCATAGTTTCCCAGATTTTGCTAAACGTAGAACTAAATGGGAAAACACGCACTTCATGTTGATAGGGATTCGGTATTGTGTGCTGGTATGCTTCATAGCTAGTGTTTAAGAACGAGTGAGACCAACTTATACCACGTCGTTTGGCGTAGAAATCTGACGACGATATCTTCTAAAACTAGCTTGAGAATGCATGAAAATGGAACGTCGATACGACACAGTCCCTTGCATTTTTATGGCAGGAATATTAACTCCAGCCAAGAAAAATCGTGGTGTTTGCAATGTGTCACTATGGCGGAAGAAAAAGTCAAGCTTAACAGGTACGGTCACCATGAATTCCGTTATCCATGATATATTACATGGTTTTCATCATCACTTTCAATATATACACCTACAAACCGGATTAAAACCACACCCTTAAAGAATTCCTACTTTTTCAAACTAAAACATAACCTAGGAGGAAAAACAGATTGAAACCAAACATCATGTATGCAACACGACTAGGCTTGTTTGGAGTCTTATCCGAGTGCGATGTGAAAATGGATTTCGCAAAACCAACCGATAACCCATAAACGAATGGCTAACCCTTTCAAAATAAAGTGAAAATGTCATCAGAGACCCTCAAACTTAGAGAATTCCGCAAGGTTTGAAAACTATGTTTTTGGAAGTATATCAGAGAAGTAGTGCCGAAAATAGGGTAGCCTTTTACCTTTTCGCTCAAAAATCAAAACCCTACTTATCAACGTGTAATTTATCCTAACAGTACTGTTTAGACACGACTTGAGTACATCACCACGAATAAGCAGCGAACTGAAATAGCAGATGAACTTTATTATGTGGTTTATGCAGGCATTGTAAGCAAATTTTTGTGGTCAGGCTGCACTCTCATTACGGAACATATCACTTTTTGGGAAAGATGGTCCTCCGAGTCAACCATTGCTCATTTAGTATCAGATATTCGTGAGATTACTGCAGTTATTGAGAAGCATTTACTTTTCCTCTTGCTTTTCGATGTTGATAACAGAAGTAATCTGGGAAAATTAATCGCCAATAATTCAAAACTGCTCAAGTACTCCAACAGCAATGTTCAGTTTGTCTATATTTTAGGAAACTACTTTTTCAACAAAGTCAATCCCATACTTCATCTTGAAATAGCCCTATATTTTCAAGAAATTCCTACTTTTTTGGGGCTGCCGTCAAGGGTACATGGACGGTTGTTTCACATGGCCTTCTTGCTACTAGGTTCGGTTGTGCCGACAGCGAATGCTCTGTTGCGTCAATTTTATCATCGCAAACCTTAAATGCAGCACATTTGGCTGATCAGAACGAAAAACTTATGGTGTGTTTATTGCATTCCAGACCTAAACGTCCTGGGAAGTCCGCTGGCTGCTTTCCTAGAATAATGGTTCAGTGTGGCCCAAAAATTTTAGAGCATTCAGTTTACTATGTTCACCTCAAAGAGAGTGACCCTTAGAGGTCTAGTGGATTCACCACCAAATTGCACTTTCAAAGACTTAGAGGCTAACTTGGAGTCGATGCCTCCGAAACTTGTGGCAGTAGCTATTGCGCAGACTTGACCAGGTCTTCTGTATAAGGAAATCTGCTTTACTCCGATATATTCTGTTTATGATTTGACTTTGACAGTATCGAACGCAGACTGACCGTCGCCAGAAAGAAGCTCATCAAGGCGTACCGTCTGGCTCGTTCTGCTGAGACGCGAAAACTGATAAGGGATAGTCTACACTTGTTGGAACTCGAGTTAAAGATTGATAAAACAGAAGATACACAGCTGACAAATGAAGCGCAAAATAGTACGGAGCGAAAAGAAGTGTGTGATGAGTATTGGGGCGATCCACAGGAAGGCCATGTCGATTTTGAGCATGTTTATAGGACAATCCCCTGCGATCGCATTCCCATCACGCATTTAGTGGAGATTTTGATCTATGCAGAATCATGCATGCAAGGTGAACACCTGGTGCATCGCATACGTGCTGTCTATCCAGATATATCTATTCAGATGGCCGTCACACCTCAAGAGTCCGAAGTTTGTGAAGTCCTAAACGGAGTACAGATTCACTACGGTTTAAAGGATGCGGCCTCGACCTGGATTCGTTTGTCCGACTTTCAAAGTACAAAGTACATTTTGGTGGGGAGAAATATGGTGGAATTTACTCACTATGCTGATCTAGACCGAATGTTACGCGTGATGAACAGTCTTCAGGTTGATGTCGTTGGTGGAGCAGTTCGTCTTGAACCTGAAGGTCGATGGTATGCCGGTTGCTATCAGGTAAGTCACTAGGATTGATCTACTTTCGTAGGCCTACTTTCGTAGGCATCCAATGGATTATTTTTCTGTATAAATTCCGAAAAAGGCAATCAAACAAAAACTACTGGGCTACATTTGAAAAATACAAGAAGAAAGCTGGATGACAATTCATAAATCTAAACCCCTTAGGGAAGTGAGGCCATGAATTACACACTAAGGTCTGTCCTGTGAGGCCGACTTCACTGGAAAGTAACCTTTCAGTACTCTAGGTTGGAAACAGTTATTTAGGTCCAGTGTTTCCATGTTACTCGTTTATTCACAGAAAAACCGGTTATCATGAATTACGACTTTTCGTACTTCAAGATATATTCCTATTCAAGACAATTTGACAAAGTTCTTAAACTAGTTGCCTAGTAATCGTAACTCTAATGTTTACTTCGGCTTATTTACACTCATCATCATAGTTTCCAGTTTTCGCCCGCGGAAAAAGCTGTATGAACATGACACTCGCTATCTTCTAGTCATTGTGAGGACACGTTTGAAAACTGTTTCAACACATACTCCATGAGCAGCATGCTATGGGTAAAACAAACTGCAGGAATATTATCTCCTAAAAGCAATGAAAAATAGAAGCAAGCGATCCAGTCGGCCAAACCTCGAATAGATTTATGTTGCTTAATGGACCTGCGAAAATGTTCTCCCGAGATTAGTAATGGGTAGCGAAATGCCTTCTCAACAAAGTGTAGGGCTCACATAATGAATTTAATACATTTATTTACACCGCCAAATCAGTACGTGGTATCTCCGACATCGGAATGACTGTAAGCACTTCGCAGACTGATAAGCTTCTTTCACACTTTTATACCCCAAGGAAGTATCGTCCCCTGCCAAAGCTACTGGCAAATACCAAACCACTGTGATATGAGATCTCCGCTTGTTTCTGTTCGAAAACTTTCGGATCATCACTCAGCCCTCCTTGACGAACCTACTTGTCACCTTATAGCGAACTTCGCCTCAGATAAGGTTTGTCACATTTAGAAATATCTCGGAAGGATAAACTTAGGAACAATGACCGACTGTACGAATTGCGACCTAGGATTGAATCCGTACGCGACGGGAAGATCAAGATGCTTCTTGTCGACCCTACCAAGCCAAGTCATCAGATATTTCAAGTCCACGCCGTCATCCTTATCGTGGTTTGGAGACCAAAATTCGCAGAGTTTCTGGGCAACAAATGCCCAAACCATTGTGGAATTTTTCTCTAAACAGGTGCGGTGAGTCACGAACGAGTGCTGTTTAGCTCTTCTTATCTTATCAAGTTACAACGATTGAGGCTGGGAGCGAAAAACTTTCTAGCAGGGACTGAAAAGTTACGGGAACTAAAAAAGAGGAAGCTGGCTGCGCAGCTATGAAACTTGGTTTGAGAACTTTTTGTCTGTTAGATTGCTCATAACAAACTCGTGGAATGTGCGAAACTTATTTACGGCCTTTTCAGATTTACCTCCTGGTGTACTGATGACGAAGTGATGATACTAAATTTGGAACGGGAAAATCGATGTTTCTGCGATCATCCGATGCACCGTAATCATTGTCATCATCGTCATTATCATCGTCAAAGGTAGCAACGTCATTTTGAGCATTGATGCTTCATTGCCATTCAAACACAAAGTTTGGTCGGTTGAACTGAAGTCACATAGTGAAGAAAGAAAAGAATGGACGATGAAGGAAGGTCCGAAACTCCGAGTTATGAGCAGTTTGCCTTATAATGGTTTCGGCAAACTTAAGCGACGAACCTCTCGTGCCTGGTCAGTATTTTCTCAGAGCTACGAATAGCAACAGCAATAATGGTAGCATGAAATTCGCCCGTTATAGAGAGGGACGCTAGTGAAGACGAAGAATTGGATATGGGTATCTTTGAAGACTGAGTACCCCGCAGGGGGAAGCAGTTCCATCTGTTTTTGTAAAGGTTTGTTCTTGAGCTGACAGGTAAATTCTCATCACCTGGACAGCCCTGGTGCAATCAGTAGTCACTCCACATAGGACTTCACAGTAGGGCTCCTTATTGAAGAGACTGTTTATCGTTTGCTATCTGGAAAAAGCAACCATTCTCGTTAACACCGAAGGTGTCTTTTGGTGTTCGGTATTTTATCATTCGCAGCTTGTGGACACATTACCTCCAACGGTATTCCTAAATTCAGGCCACACACCATACTTATGAGTAATTTTGAGATTTCGGTAAATTTGCGTCAACGTCCTTTTCATGTGAACAGTTCTCGTTCTGTCCTGACGTGATTAACCTGTTTATTCTACACCAAAACTAAAACACGAAGCTCCCGTGTCTTTTTTATCGAAGTGACTGGGACGTGAACGTCGGACACCCAACACGGTCGTTTGCCATCACTGTAACTACACAAGGTGACCGTGTGACTGACAGTTAATCAACACACCTGTACCATAGGGCTTAAATGAATGTTCTTCTTTTGATATGGGTAACTATAGTGCAAAATAGCGTATATTAATTTTTTCAAATTTTTTTCAGTAAACAGACCCGATTTTTATACAAACCTGAAACAACTATAAAACCAGCTCTCTCGGTTGTTCTGTTTCAACCACTGAATAGTGCTTCCGTCATACTTCAGTTTCACTCGTAACTGTACTCTGTCCTCATGTATTTTGATAGAAGTGAGACATTTTGAACAGAGATTAACTAAGGCTGTTCTATCGGACAGCTTGAAACAACTTTCATGTGTATTGAAAAGTACAATCATTTTAGGGAGGTCGCATTCGGTTCAGGTGCCATCTAGATGAACATAATAGTTGCACGTAAATCAGTTCTCGCGATAAAATAGACCAAACTATCAGATTTTAAGGAAAAACAGGGTGGAATTCATTGTTTTACAGAGTATAAGAACAGATATGAATGAACAGCGCTGTTCACATTTCAGTAGGAGGGTATTTATGACAGTGATAAATGTGCTTTCCTAGTCCTGTTTCTGGCACCAATCGAATACCACTGATTCACAAGGGAAAACTGAGCAATGGCGGGGAATTTTTTCTGTTGTACACGGTTACCACTTTGCCGTATTTGCGGTAGGATTTTGTGGACGAGGGTCTTTACCTGGAACCTGTATGTGTTACACGTTCGCTGGGATCGATGGTTCGTTTTTTTGTGCGCGATTGTTTTCCACCCATCATATCCTGATATTCTCGCTGCAATTCTTATTCCAACAGACAAATGTGCGGAATTTCACGATACGCATTCAACCAGGGCATGATCTTTCTTCCCAGTCATGCGCATATTGTGATTATCTCGCTTCACCCTTCCTTATTCAACGAACTTTGTTCAAAAGAACGATGAATGAATCCAAGATGGAAGGTATGATGTCTTTTGTAGATATGTTCCTACGCCTTGCGCATTCGCATAATCGGGACGCGTACCACTCAGTAGCTTGCATTGATGTATTGTTCCACGTGGCCGGACACCAGTCATCTCGTGGTCATGGGGTGGTTGAGATTCCAAAACCTCTCTGGGTTCCCATAGCTTCCCAGTGGAAAATCGACCGAATCATGTTGGCAGGGGTGGTAGAACATACGTGGTCTTGTGAAGAAGTAAATATACAATGCAGTGAGTTCGTTGTTGCGGGTGTGATTGCTCCAAGGTGCTGTTTGGAAGACTTAGCTTACTGTGTGAAGGCATTTCTAAACCTGACCGCTGTTTATAACGTATCGGCCTTTACTGCTGAGGGGACAAATGTTGGAGCCGTTAAAATATACGGAGGAATCCTGCCATGGGAAAGAGATGCGGATATTTATTGGGACGTCTACAAACATGATCTAGTACGTGGACCGATCGCAAATGATCTTGCGCAGAAATTCAACCTGAAGCTGGGCCCAATAATCTATAATACAGAATACGGAGATGATATTGAGAAATGTGCTGCAAACTATAGGAAACATTGTCTTGCATACAGTGTCCGGTGCAACTTTTGGCATGTTGAAGTTTATGGTTTGCCATGGATCATAGCAGATAATACTTACGGATTGGAAAACCCAACCCAAATCGCACTCAATGGATTGTGGACGATGGCAATGCCCAACCCTGGACGTGCGGCTAGACAGCGTTACGGTGACAATGTATTGAGTCACATTGAACATTGGTGGACGTATAATTTACAGACAAGTTGGACACATCACCCGATGCGAATTTCTATGCTGAAAGTTCGTACAGGCCAGAAACAGTTCATGATCAGCATAACTGTGGGCGTTGCCCTACGTTGTGTGTGCAACAAGCACTGACTCCGGATAAACCACTCAGATGTGATCCCATGGTGATTAGACGACCGACTTGGGCACTAACATTGCCCGCAGGGATCACACTGTCAGGGACGTATAATTTACAGACAAGTTGGACACGGTGGTCCAATGTTAGGTGGGGGAAGTTCCATTCCTGTCCACCCGAAGTACCTAAACACGCTTGTCTTGCAGAAAATTTCCTTCCCTACGGAACCTTGCAATTTCAGGATGTGCCCATATGAATGGAATACAGAATAACTTACAGCTATTGTTCTTTTATTAGTGACTAGGGAACTAATTTGAGAGTAATCTATAATACGACATCACAGTAATATACAGAGCGTAAGCGGTAACACGTTCGTCCAGCATATCAGATACCTGAGGTACACACTCCAGCATGAACAAGATTATGCACTGCAGGTAGGGTTTAATGAAACCGAGTCCAAAGCCTGGTGCCTTTTTTGATCGGAATCCATGGTTTCAGATGGATTGCGCAAAAATTATCACTATCACCATTATTGACAGTATAACGTCAGTGTTTAACACTGGTAGTTAGTTGCAAAGCCTTATTCTGAAGAAAAGAATGAAATTGAATGGGGTAGGAACTTAGTGCAAGCCTACCACAATCACTCAGAGGTGACTACACCTTCAGCCATTCATTCAGACAATCTGGGTAGAAACGGACAACAAGACTGCCATTGATATCGCTTAGCAGCCATATCTTGCAGCGTCTCCAACGAGGCCACCATCCTGAAAAGCGAGTTGCAGCGACAGCACCCAGACTTCTCGTAATCTCTTCCATACCTCTTTACCAGCTCAAGGATTGGCCACCTCTCTGCTTCCGCCACTCTGAATTGGGCTGTCGAACACCTGAGGACGTCTCAGTTCCGCTGTTCATAGTGACCACGTCTCACAGTCCCACGAAAAAACAGCTCGTACCGTAGCCTGATACACAGGTCTCTTGAGATTCAAGGATATACCGCTTTGACGCCACAGGTGTCTCAAACTGGCAAACGCGACCCAAACCCTACATATTCATGTATTGAACTCATCTGCCACACTACAGTCAGAACTAACACAGCTTATAAGATACGTAAAACGCTCCATGAGACTGATCGACATGACATCTGTTTATGAAATGCGTTTTCTGATGCAATGGCCCCACGCGCTAGCAACTTCTATAGGACTGAGAGGAATAAACATATGCTCGCCTAAAAGCAAGCAAAGATAGGCAGCACAACTTGGCAAATCTTCAACAATGCAACCTTCTATAAGCTCGAGATATGATGGATCCGGCTGACAATGTTTTGACACAAAATGCCCCCACCCTCTTTTTCTACACAAAACTGTTTCACTAGTCAAACTTACCTTTTCACGCAACACCCATAGTGTTGCCCCTTCCCCAACATGGCCTGATACCTGATTACCAGTACCTTTTTGATGAACTAAAGATACGGCTTCTGTGTGCTACTTCTTTTATTTCGGCTCTCATATGCTTTTCCAACTCTGCTGCAATTTTGTGCATTGAAAATCACCTTCAGTTCAGAGTTTACTGCTTGGTACTCTTCAGATCAGCCTTTAAGCTCATTGATTACCTAGCTGAAAAGTGGCAGATTATCGACAGTCATTTTTTTTCTACCTCAGCTGTGCTTTCTGGTCCCTTTGGATGTCAATTTAAAATAAAATTCGTTTCTAAATGCAGCCACAGATCCACGTCAACGTTATGTCTCCCAAGAGCCATAAAATTCAGCAGAATCTTCAATGGAGCCATCAAAACTAGTCACCTTTTAGGGGCTGTGTTTCTCAACTGCGGTGTCTTCAGAATAGGGCAGCTGTAGTTTATCTTTCGTTTCTAACCTGGTCCATTTATATTTAACATTAACTGACGACTGTAAGCGTTGAATCGAACTGTGGGTGGCATGAATGGAAAAGTCTACTTTAACGACCTCATGTTCATGACTGATCTAGTTTGAATTTCAACCCATGAAAAAAGCTTAATCCTACTCCAAACTCCTTCTAAACAATTTTACGCTGACACCGGAGCTTGTTCTGAATTCTGGGTTTTACCAACAGTTCCTTTATCAGCCGTTCAAGTAAGCCGCCACACGCAACGACCACGAGCTAAATCAGCCCGCATTATCTTTTCTACAGGAAGGGTGCAGATCCTCATCTATCTCTAGAAAATCTAATCAACTGTATCGATAGAGTTGAGGTGGACTCCCAGTCGAGTCCCGCAACCTCCCGCAACCATTAACTCACCCAACTTAGCGAACTCACTCAACCTCCTACCAATATTACCAAAGTTAGTGCCATCTTGATTAAGGGGAAAATGATTGGCTTGCCGACTTGGTTAACAGACCCCGAGAAGTAAACCCACGCAGACCATCCCATGGGCCGGATTTCACTGATATCAATAGATATCCTCCATAAACTTCCGGTAGCAAAATCTGCGCATTCCAGGTATTCCGCGCTTAGCCAGATGTATCTTATTTGTCTAGGCCAGCTAGTCTTCGGCTGAGTCGTCTTGCGTTCGGTCTTTACCTCCGTCTAACTGTACCTTCAGCTGGGCACCATCTGCACGTTTCGGAGCCCTATATGGTAGTAATGCAAAATCGTAGACGCACTCGACAACTGTTTCTTTTGAGTGGCTTATTTCCAGGTGGATGCCCACACGGTAGCACATGTTACTGCTTTCGAATTAGCACGACAAGGATTAATACAAGCCACTAGTGGTACACGACTTTTTCAAGCAGTTTTGTTTATAACTATCACATAATAGATACAGTACACGGCAATACATCGCGACCATATTTCGGGGCCATGGTAACCATCTCAGCAATACCATCAACGCGAGCAAAATTATTTCTCTTTTTTTGGATTGACTGAAAATCACACCAGTATCCGGAAAGAATGTGTCAGTATGGTGCTCAACAAAATGGTTTGGAACAGACTGATAACCGTTAAACGTGATGTCAGTGATATCCGCAGTCATTTGAATCGGGTAAAGTTACCACGAGCCGCCATTACTGTTCAGAAAGAACGCCAGCTGAAGGCAATTAATTGTGTTCTATATTAGGAACAACTTCGGCAGAATTAACGCACTCCGAAATTGTACACAAAGTTAGATATTCGGATAGCTGTACCGGGTTAGGTTTAGTAGTAGAATGAGCAGCGTAATCGCAAAACATCCAAGGTAATCGAAAGACCGCGATCATCTTCGATGAACGCCCCACTTAACATACGGCCAACGTTTGGCAAAAGTTGGCTAATGTTAGCAGAGCAGAATTTTTCGATGAGTCGTCTTCATGTACAGTAACGATAAATGGAAACTAATGTTTTCTTAAAGGGAACTACTCACAAGGTTGCCGAAAACTCTTCGACAGCCCATGACCGGTTCGCCCCTCTTGGGACTTATCGGGTGGACGCAGTCTTCGAGTTTCCGTTAACCTAACGTTCTACTTGAATCAAAATTGTGAGTAATTTTTTTATGAAAATTTACTTCGATATCTCGAATATCGTACCAACTGAAACATGAAACGGTCTATGTGCAGCACATTCAGTTGAACAACATTATGAACGAGAGATTCACTCGAGTCTTCCATGAAAACCAAATTGATTTGCAAATGAGTGTATTTATCGCAGATACTAATGTTGTTCAGGTTAATTTTGGAGTTATTAAAGTTGGCCACAAAGGCCGGCATTCTAGTGGCTTAGTTTGGTTTCGTTTTATTTGCTCGGTTTTCGAAAGGAAACTTAGTATAAATCGCCATCGTTTTGTGTCGGCCGCGTTCTCATCTCTGCTTACTCCTCGTGGAAATTCTGCTATTTGGGAAGATGATAAAGATGAAGATAAACGTTTCCAGATGTCTTCACAGAAGAAGCTGTAACGGGTATTTAGCGTGCCCAGCATTATCGTTTTAAAGAAAGGATATTTTCAGTGCATCTTTCGAACTCGGCCAGAAAGTTAATAAAATATGGGCCACCAATATAGATGTACTTCTCCCCACTGGACTTTTTATGGGCAGTTGCTTCAATCAAAAAAGACTTTCAGTGTTTGACCATCGGTGTCTTCGGAGCATTGCTCGAATCTGGTGGGAACACCGGATAAGCAATACTGAAGTAAGTTGAATGGTATTAGGGAGAAATAACTCACCCTCGATAGATGAACTGATCACACTGCGGTGATATGAATGCTCAAGTAGGTCGTCTTAGCTCCTTGGAATCACATTTAGGCGGTCGATTCAGAGTCGATGCTTGCCGCACAGACAACGGAGATCGACTCCTTCAGTTGTGTGCTGACCATGGACTGTTTCTGGCAAGTACGAACTTTCAGCATAAGCGTTCGCATCGCGTAACCTGGCGGCCACCAACTGCAAATCAACTGTGGACACAGTTGGACCACGTGGCCATCAGCTACCGGTGGAGAGCCACAATTCAAGACTGCCGTTCCTTTTGGGGAACACCACTTGATTCCGATCACGCCATGGTGCGTGCACGCCTGACAGCTCTCTTCCCTTCAGGCCCTCGCAAACTAGAAAGAAGCATGCCAATCCAGTATCTTCGAAGATCGACCATAGCTCAACAGTACCGATGTGAGTTAGCCCAACAACTCTCCGCATGCACTGGTAGTGAGCATGTGAATGAAGCATGGCAAAATGTGAAAGAAGTCATGTTAGCGGCGTTCATTGCTGTCTGTCCGATATCTTCGATTCGACCACAAGACCACGACGAGGTCGCTATCCATGATTGATGCCAGAAAATCCATACCAGCAGGCAACGAGTACGACGGCGCAAACGCCAAATAGTGAAGAGCCTAAGGAAAGACCGAGAGCTCTGGTGGAATTGTCAAAAAACAGCATGAATTGTGCAATGGAAATGCGAGGGTGTGATGAACATGATTGACACTTTATTCATTGCTCTATTCATTATTCTCTTGTTTTAATATTCCATATGCTGTACATATACGCCAATTCGAATACATATGTGCTACTTGTTGCGCTGGACTGAATTCTGGATTTCTAGTTCGTCTGGTTACACCGATATACGTGCTAAATCCAATTCCTACATTTTGCCGTCGCGATTGGAACAATTCATCATGTCTGCCGAAATGGAACCAGTAAATTTTAATTCAACCGCGCGAGACGTAGAGGATTATTTGGAACGGTTTGACATATGATGTCTTACAAAATCCGATATGGACTATAAGAAACTCACGGCATATTTTCTACATTTTGTCGGGCAGGAGGCGTAAACATTGATCAAGAATTTAGTATATCCTGAATCTCCAATCGATATTTCCTACAATGTATTGAAGAAAAAAATTCTGCAACATTTCAAACCGATTAACTTCGTAGCAGCCGAAAGAGCTAGGTTCAATATGTTGACCCGCTCCCATTCTCAGTCGCTTCGTGATTTCGTATTGCAGTTACAGACACAGGCAGCCAAATGTGACTACGGTGCCCAGTTGGAAGACCAACTGTGTGATAGACTCATCGCTAGTATTCAATTGCCCGAATTACAACAGAAGCTTCTGCTCTGTCCAGATAAAAAATTTCAAACTATTCGGAAAATATGTGAGCAGTATGATGTGAAGCAGGTAACGAAGACTGATGAAGCAGTGTTGATAAATTGTTCTATTATTATTATCATTATTATTATTATCCAAAGAGGCAGAAAAACAACAAATTCAAACCTCGAACAAATTCTCGTGCCCCAAATCCATCAATACGCCACTTCACAAATCGTAACTCTAATTCGATGGTTCAAAAATTTGGGAAATGTGAATCTTGTGGACGAAATCATTGTAGATATCCATGCCCTCACAAGCGAGCGAAGTGTTTAGCTGCGGGAAAATGGGACACATGCAACTTGTCTGTAAGTCCAAAAAAGTGTACCACTTAACTTCTGATCCAAAGCAATATCTGAAGACATTTCTACCATTTCTTTATCTATTTTGCCCCAAAACTCATCGCATGTTTTTAAAACTTTGATATCCGCTTCTGGTCAAAAACATGATTTCATTGTTGACACCGATAGTGTTGAGGCCATCATTCCACAGTCAGATCTAACTGCATTTTACCCCAGTGTTGTGATAATGCCTACAGATAATGCCTACAATATTCGCGGTATCACTGGACATTCTGTACCTCTAGTTTGTAGTTGCACGATTCCTGTGAGATTGTCCCAAGGTACTTCTGTCGATTGTAATTTTTTAGTTACAACCTTGGGACCATCGATTATCGGACTCAAAGTTCTGAGCTCACTGCGAACCAGTATCACTTTACTGACTTCTGTGAATGAGAGTGAACTCAAGCAAATGATTCTTAAGTGTTCTAAGGCTACAGGTGGCATACAAATACCCAAGGTGAAACTCGAAGTTACAGGAGATCCTATATTTCTTAAGAGACGAATTATTCCATTTGGCTTACGGGAACCTGTCCGTCAAGCATTCAATTCAATGTGTGGGAAAGGAATACTGACTCGTGTCGAATCATCGAATTGGGCAACTCCGATAAGTACCCCATTGAAGGCTGATGGTATTACTCCGAGGATTTGCGGAGACTACCGGCTAACGCTAAATACTCGGTTACTACAACGTACATGCACTACAGAAGAGCCCGAAGATGTACTCTATCGTTTATCAGGTTCAAGTACGTTTTCCAAAATTGATCTAAAAGATGCCCATCTTCAAATACCACCGGACGAAGCCTCTAGTAACCTTACCGTGATTAACACACCTTTTGGGTTATTCCGATACAATTTCCTTCCCTTTGGTCTGAATGTTTCACCAGCTGTTTTTCAACAAGTTATGAATACTATTGCAAAAGATTTGGAGGGTGTTGAGACGTACCAAGATGACGTCATAGTGCATGCTGCTCACAAAGCTACCCATGATATGCGTCTGTTGTCTTTACTGAAGCGATTTTCTGAGTTCAATGTAGCTATTCATCCTGACAAATGCAATTTTGGTGTCCCATCATTTTCATGCCTTTGTTACATTGTGGATGGCAGCGGTTTTAAACCCGATACAAACCGCTTATCTCCTTTAGTAAATGCGCGATCACCAACCAATCTACAAGAACTGCGTTCAGTTTTAGGAGCACTTCAGTACTACTCTCGTTTTATTCCTAATTTTGCTAAACATGCAAGTTGCCCGTTTGATGTTATATCTGCCAATCAATTTTCTTGGTCCTCCAACCATGAAAAGACGTTGCGTGTACTGCTTGGTTATCTTCAGAGTTCAATTGTTTTGAAACCATTTTCCGCCAAACATCATTCGACGATCATTACTGATGCTTCCCCCACTGGGATAGGAGCAACCCTTGAACAATGTGGTAGATCAGTGATCTGCATTTCCCGTCGACTTTCAAAAGCCGGACGTGGATATTCTCAGACTCAACGAGAAGCACTTGCTGTATATTGGGCTGTCAAACGGCTCCATAAGTACCTTTTTGGATCAAACTTCACCATTGCTACTGATCACGAGGCTTTAAAGTTCTTGTATCATCCAACAAAATCTCTAGCGAAGTCATCTGCCGCTATGGTGCAACGGTGGATTATTGCACTCAGTTCGTACACCTACACGATTGTTCACCGTAGTGCAAAAATGATTCCCCATGCCGATTTCTTGTCAAGAATTCCATCAAGCGACTCTGATTCAAACAATTCAGATTGTTTATTGATTCAACCATTACCAGTCAAGCGGGATGCGCTTGTTGCTGATACTAAAAGATATTTTGCTCCCATTTTTTCTGCACTACGACGTGGCTGGACGCAGCAAGAACGACGCCGATTTCCTGCTTTTTACTGTCGGCGCGAAAGCTTGTCCGTTACTCCGGATGGTTTGTTGTGTTTTGAGGATAGAGTTGTCATTCCACCGACTCAACGAGCGGCTGTTCTTGCAGATCTGCACTCTGGTCATTTGGGTGTTGACAAAATGAAATCCCTTGCACGTTTGTCATGCTGGTGGCCAGAACTGGATGCTGATATCAAGCATACTGCTAAGAATTGTGTTAAATGTGTACATAAGATTCATGACAAGTCTTCACAGTGGTATCCGTGGCCAGTTACTTGTGAAGCATTCCAACGAGTTCATGCCGACTACTGTTGTCCTTTTCTCGGTAAATACTATGCTTTAATTGTTATTGACGCATATTCACGTTGGCCTGAAGTTTTTCTAACCATGTCTCCAAGTGCCGAATTCACACAGCAAGCATTGAGGAAAGTGTTCAGCCATGAAGGTGTACCAACTGTTTTGGTCACTGACCAAGGCACACACTTCACTGCAAAATTCCTCGAGGAATAGTTAAAAGGTCTTGGATGTCGACATCTCTTTACTGCTCCACGACATCCCCAGTCGAATGGCCTTGCTGAGAATTTTGTCCGAACACTGAAATCTGCCACTATTTCATTCTCTCCTACTACTTTTGTGGAATTGGACCGTGGGATTGATAATTTTCTAATGCAATACAGGAATGCCGTTCATTCTGTTACTGGGAAGAGTCCCGCACTTCTATTTAAATCTCGTTCGTTGCGTACAAGCCTTGACTGTGCCAAAACGGCTGATGTTACATTTTTCAAGGGTAATGATTTACGACCTGCTGCGGGAACAGTATTTTCATCAAATGGCAAACGGATGGTCACAATTCTTGATTTGGATGATCTCTCTTGCCACCGGAGACACATTGACTAGGTTGAGTTCAATACCAAAGGTCAGTCTGTTAACGACACTCCTGCTGTCTCAAATACTAATGAATCCTTTGTAGATGATCTTATGGTATCCGAACAAAACGTTATATCTGAAGAACATACTACCAACGAAGAACCTGAAGTTTCCAATCTGAGAAGATCCGAAAGATTGCGATCAAGACCACCACTGAACTATAAACATCTACACTCATTCAAGGTGTGGCGGATGTGATGAACGTGATTGACACTCTATTCATTGCTCTATTCATTATTCTCTTGTGCTGTACACACATGCGAATTCGAATAACCACGTGGTGCTTGTTACACTGTGCTGAATTCTGAATTTCTAGTTCGTCTGTTTATACCGATATACGTGCTGAATCCACTTACCACACCACGCTTGGGTCTTCGGAGACAAACGTTACATTAAGTTTAAGGGGGTGTAGCTGTCACTCCCTTGTTCCTTCAGCTAACTTCGCTTAATTTGTCCAGTACATCTGCACCCCCTAGATCACGCGTCACAAACACCCAAATCACACGATCAAATCCTGTCCCGCTTGCAACCTTGACCGAGAAAATGTACACTGAAATTTGGCAAACGTTTACGCGGCTTCCACATGCATCACGTGCTAGGCTCATGACGTTCACCCACATCATGTCAAGCTGTTTTCAACATTGGACAAGAATGGACACCCCTCTCCCGCAACAGTGCACTCAATAAATAGGCGTGCAACTCGGTCCAAAAACAAGCAGATGCGCACATCGCAAAAAGTCGACCAAACACCACAAGTCTATGGTCAATTACGGAACACGTGTCGCAGCTATACCGAAGAGAAAGAGCGTCCCGTCACTCAAGAACTCTCACTATTTACCTTAAACGATAAGCCACCGTTTGACTTATTCCGCTTGTCGCATTGTAATTATTTTATCAAGGTGCACCTGACTATTGTAAACATCGTTATTAAAAAAACCTACTTTGTTAGTGCCTGTCATCTTCTGATAATTAAGATAACTTCGTTACAACCAGAGCACTAACAGGAGCATAGGGTCTCGGTGAACGTTGCGCAATAGGCAATTTGATATCGAGTATTGACTCTGAAAACTCCTATGTAAAAAGGATCTCGTAGATTTAACCACGTGTTATTTTGCTCAGTGTTGATATGCAGCGGAGTGCATAAGGCCCATCGGTCGGATAACTGACAATTAAATGATTCAGCAAGGCCTGCTAGTGTGGTAGGAAAGGGTTAGGGGGACTTCGGTGGACAGAGGACTGTGTGGGCAAACTATACGTCCCTGTTGCCCAGGGGGAGAAAGGGTTTTTGGTTGAGACACCCCACCTTGAGCCTTTGACTCAAACGTCTGACCCACAAGGTGAAGGGAGGTTCGGGGACCCTGCCCTAGCCCTTGATTCAAAAGGCTGATGCGCGAGGCAGTGGACAGTAGAGGTTTCTTTGGGGATTCTTCCCGGAGCCGATGACTCAATAGTCTAACCTGCTCGGCTCCAGGTGTTTGCCTAAACTGAGGGTGCAGAGAGTAAAGCATTACTGTCTTACCCCCCGTCTGGCTGCGCACAGCAGCTGCCTTTCGAGCAACATCAGACGCTTTGATTTTGTAAATACTTCGATCGTATTGAATAACACGCCTGTGATAGCAGTCACCTGTTGGGAGATCGGAGTGTGCGGGTTTGAGGGCCGATCTTTTTTAACCCACCCCTCCTCTGTAGGAGTCAGCATCGCCGCTTCCATGAATATGAACATGCTGGTCCCCTGGGGGGAAACACCTTACTGTCTTTACACTCCTATCGCAGAGAGCAGTATGACTTTCCCCCCCAGACTACCTGGTAATTAGATTACTTATATTACGAGGCCTTGCTGCTGTTGTCTAACTGCTCCCAATTAGCCTTCCTGACATGGTTGCACCATGTGGAACGAAGTTTCAGCCAATGTAGCTCACAGGATCATTGCTACACTCAAACCCCACCACTACGTCAAGGTGACAGCATGAGGTCGGCGACATCGCCATTAATCAATCACTGTTCGATAACAAATAATCCATTAACTCCTGGTGTACGGACGTTTGGTTGTGAGCTAAGTGCAATAAACCCCCACGTGGCAGCCCGGTGTTTTGGGATCGGTTTTCAGGTGTCAAATATGGAAGTAAAATGTAGTATTATGTGTAGTGAACGCAGAATTCGACCGCTCACTGACAGACTGAACATTCTTGGGTTAAACTTGTACTTAGTTTTACCACAGTGATCTTAGGTGCTCCTGTCAGTTCGAGCCTTACGTGTAGGAGTACGAATCTGGCCAAATTTCGGACAACTGTTGAATGTCTGAACACGGCAAATCCCCTATTCGATCGGTATTTCTACACTGATTAATGTTAGAAATTCATTTAATTATTCAAGTGCCCACTCTACATTAGTTATGGGATCCCCGTGTAGCCAGAGGGGTTCTTTTCCACCCGTCCATCATATTGACTCCATCACTCAGGGACTGTTGATCACGCACGAAACATTCATCGGAGACAGGTTGGTATTGATATAGTAATGGCCGGAAACATGAGTAAGCAATATTTTACGGAATGTGCCTACCACTGTCTATCACTCGTTATCATCGTACGTATTTAAGTTGACAATCCAGTAAAACAACTACAAAATCCAACCAACTCACCAAACACCATGTACTGCCTAACGCCACTGTGGACTATGGTCAATCGGATTATAAGTGGTTGCAGTGTAAATTCGTGGCTAGTTGGCTCAGAAGGGATAAAGACATCGACATCTTAGAACACCACACCAATGGGTAGCAACCAAGGATCATCATCATCGTCAGCTGTAAGAACCGTGTACTTGCCGTACAGTGATTGTAGCTGCCACAGTTTCGTTCACCGATGGTTTGGGGAGGTGAGGTAGGTAGCTACGCATTGGAGACAGGAGCTGATAAATTGGTGCGTAAATACACCACTGTCAGTGGACTGTTAAGTGGGTGGATTGGGAAGGGCGCTATGCATTAATGGCAATAGCTTGGATGCACGAGCGCCATTGAGGGCGCGACTGAGCCATGTCTGACAATGTCTCTAACCATTGATGTAGCCCATCCAGTAAGACGGCAGTGACCAGCGCAGCTGAGTTTGCTGATATTGGCTTTTATGCTTCGTTGTCAAGTCATTGTTTGACCTCCTCTGGCTCACTACTGGTACTTTTGAAAGCGACGGCCCTCGAGGCGATTATATGAGATTATCTCCCCGACAAATTCACATGAATAGCTGTCTAGTTGCATTTATTGGAACTCCTTTTCCGACAGTATGGTCAACTACTAGGAGTGGGAAACAAGATTTATTTTGGACTCACCGAAGTTTACTCACCAGTGAAGAGATCATGCTGTTTTCCGTGAGCTTCGTCAAGGTCAGTATCCGATCCAGTGTCGTTCCAACCGGTGGGTTGAGTAAACGATGTACGCTGATCCAACTAGTTTTTATCAGAATGGTAAGAGACGTTAGTTGTTTGGCCTTCTCCAATTTTAGCTCGTCGCTTGCCATATCTGGAACATCTTTGACAGTATTTTCCAGCTTATGAGGTCCATCTCTACGACAGCAACACCCTCTATGTATGAACCAAAGCCTCGAGTAGGACGGAAATAATCGGTGTTCACCCTGCCAGGGCCTATTCAAATTCTGTACGTCATTTGCTCACGTGGTGTCAAGTGTGTATCGCATGCACGTGATGTGGACTCTCGACTGTCATCCAACGACAGTGACGACTTGCTTCAACTTGCACAGAATTATCACCTGACATGTAAGATATGCCTGCCAAATACTGAAGACCCCGTGTACCAGCTTGTCTCTCCCAGTGAAGACATGTGAATGAAGTCGTAAATTTTCCACTTGAGAACTGCTTCAGTGCCAGATATTTCTGCACGAAAACCTCGAAATTTCAAAGTTGTTACAAAGTAGTTACAATACCAGACTAGAAAATAGAGCCGCTACCGGTGGAGAGCCGCAATTCAAGACTGCTGTTTATTCTGGGGTACACAGCACAGTCCATCGTGCGTGCACACCTGGCAGTTCATTTCCCTTCAGGCTCTCGCAATTCAGCGTGAGGCGTGCCGATTCACTATCTTCGAAGAGCTACCACGGCTAGGCTGTATCTGTCTGGGGCAACTCAACAACTCTCTACGGTAACCAAATGCTGTACTGATAGCGGGCACGTTGATGAAGCATGGCAAAATGTGAAAGGAGCTATGTTGAGGCGTTCAGTACTGTCTATGCGACTTTTCCGATGCGACCAAATGAACACCAGATATCGTCGGGATTGCTACAATTTACTGCTGCCAGGAAACCCATACGGGCACGACAGCCACGAAAATCCCTCCAAACGCCAAATGGTGAAGAGCCTAACGAAAGGACTAGGGCTTTAAATTAAGAAAATCCATAAAACAACCATGTTGTTGTCTATTCACAGGTGCTGGGTCACACTTGTTCCGGTTGTGCCATTTACCTGGCAACGATGGATTACGGGAAATGGAAAACTGATCTTTTGTCTGTTGAAAAATGCATGGGATAGCCTAACGATACTCTGCGACGCCCGTGGATTACATCAACGTGCAAAGCTGTTACCAGCTTCGTCCTAGTTGGGGCTGCGCCGCACCAAGTCCACTTCGACAGCTAAACATAACACACACGGTCCCAGGAGTGGTCATACCCTAACAAAAAATGATATAATGGCATTCTCAATCGTTCGCTACTAGCATTCAAGCCAATGCCTATGGATTTTTTTCGCCAAGCACCACTTGTTGATTCAGGCTGGTTGAGGCTGGTGACCCACCTACCTTCAATTTTTCTCCTAAATTATGGTACTCTTCAGCCTACGCAGAAACATCCCGTTAAACTAGACTTTGTCCACCACCTCGGAAGTTCTGTTTCCATGAGTCCTCATTTGTCTGCTGTCCCTTATCCCACCACCTTTCTGCGCAACAGAGTCCTTCTGGTGGGACTACAACAGAGATAGATACTAGTACAGCTCCTTACCTAATGCATTCTGTGACCGCCCCTACCAACTAGGCCAACGGTTATCTTCCGTGCTCACTACCGCACCCTGCCAAAAAATGTACGCAAATGCTCCCTCGCCCCAACCGCACGCCTGATGGCTGGCTGACTTTGTGCGAAACACGAGGCATCCCTTTATTATCAACGCTGGCCTCTTGCATCCCCGCCCGAGTGAGTTCCACAGTCGCCAAGCATATATTTGTTATATATCCCTTGTCCTGCATTGACATAACAATGATGTTTATTCCCAGTTTTGAGTGACATACCATAAGGAATGATCATACCGGCACGGCCAAAGTAACAGTATGGCTGATGGGATTTATGGGTACTCAGGATTGCACGAAAAAAGGCAGCCACACAAGCAGTGGGCATTATCCGACTCAGATGCTGTCAGGCATGAAGTGACACCATCTAAATGCAGTGAAAACTGAGGGCAGAGAAATGCAGTAAGTAGTATTTCTCTATCTTCTGGGGGACCTATAAGCCGTAGTCAATTCACGCACAAGCCAGACTCAAGTAAATGATCGTCTACTTCGAGTCACGTGATCCATACCGGAACAAGCTACTGCACCATCCAAGGTCTAGCTATCGTTTATTTCTGCACAGCATGGTCGCAGACATAAAAAGTGAATGCAAGCGATGAATGCGAAAGGGTCCAGTCAGATAAGATGAATTCCCACGTGCGTAAAAATTTTGGTATGGAAACACGCGTGTAGCTCTTCGAGGCGCGGTGAGCGCTAGCATAGTCAAGACTCACACATCAGGCACAAAGTGTCCGTCATACTGGGTCTGGTGTGAGAGTCAAGGGCAAGAATGTACACTCAACGCCATGTACCGCGCACAAAAGTGTCGTAAGTACGCAAAGGGCCCACAATGCCGAGCAAACACAAGTCGCTGACTGTGACCTTAGGATGTCCCAGTTCAATAACAGCCTTGGCAAAATCGGGAAAGCAGATCCCTCGATAAGAAATGATCGTCGGTTGGTGGACTGGAAAGTCGACATCACAACCGGTTGCACGTAGAGCTGAGATTATGGCGAGGGAAAATTCCTCAGTACCATACTTCTGCCTTTTCTCATTCCACACACTCACTCCGCACCCATCCGAGATTATGCTTACGTCTATCACGGTTTCTCGGTGCTGCCGAACAGCGATTAGGTCGGGCTTGTTGAAAAACGTCGAAGTAGGTGCTCCCAACCCATCGAAGACGGTGTATCCCAGGCGACAGAGACGTTTCGCGAGTTCCCTTGCAACCCGATTATGACGAGCACATCTGGCGTCATGCGTGATCCAGCAGGACTGCAAAATATGCACCAAACTCTCTGGTTGGCCACAGTTTCCACGACATAAGATCGTCTGGCCACCGTGACCATGTCGAGCGCTTCTAACTCTCGTCCTGAGCAGGTTGCATCGGAGCTGGATACCGCGGATAAATATCCGAGGAAACACTCTTTCTGGAAATACAAGCCATCGATTAGAAAGATGCGAAGCGACCAACTCTCGTAAACCGCGACCGTCAACGCTGTTGTGCAGGCTATCACCCCAAGCAGCCACCAGATCTTCCTTGGTGTTTACGCATGAACCTTGGACACGGATCGGAAGGCTGAGATCCCGAACAATCTTGCCAAATGCGGAATCGTTGGCTGCATTGCGTAGTACTCGGCACTGAGTAGAAAAGAGCTTTTCCATACGCACTCTCCGCTGCATCGGGATTGTTGCACTCAGACTTGGGATACCAAGTCCCCCATGTTGTTTAGCGGCATGAATGTAGCTGATCGGGGTGCCTTTCGTTAGACGTAACCAGTCAAGAATAGATTGCCTGATGTAGTTGCCCACCTTTTGAGCGTGTTTCGGTGGACTTGGCCGAGCACGAGCGAATATGTCAGCCTTGGTTTCAGGTAGTTCCTCGTGATTCCCATTCTTTGATGCGCCTTCAACGGGCCACGCATCATCCCATCGAGCAGTGTGAGCAGATGCTCTCGATGGTTGTAGACTCCTTTCTCTTTGAAAGTAAAGGGGATGCCCATCTATGTTACGGTGTCCGTCGGACCCTGAGTAGTGGTGAGTTCCTCGGCGAAGCAAAATAGTTCGGCAGAGACTGCTGGCACCCGATGATTCTTGTCCCCACAAATCACCATTGCCTTCGTCTTTCGGGCTTTTATCTTCATACCAGCAAAGGTATGCAGCAACAGCTGTTCGGGGCCCGATGGCCAGGTGTGGTAAGCTTGCTCGCACAGACCTGGTGGTTCGTGATTCAAGCCCCGAATGCGTCCGACTACTTTTCGACATGTTTCTTCGTACACACTACTGCTTCTCCAGCATAAAAATATGATTACCCCAGATGAAAGCAACTTAAAGTTCCGAGTGCAAAAATTCTAGGATATGTATATATACCCAAGACTATTGTTAGATTTGAATCGAGATATTTGGAAACACAAATGTCGAGCTCCTGCCAAACTTTTATTGGAAGAAGTAATGTGGGTAGTCAGAAACAGGTTGTGTGAAGAAAGGCAGGTCAGTGGAGTGCAAAACTAAGGTTTTCTGCCTGACAAGTGATAGGTAAACCGCAAAGTACGGAAAATGGGGAACCAGGAGAACGGATCTGATGAAGCAGCAGCGTTACAGTGATCCGGCTGGTTAATTTGAACTTAAATTACTGAACGCGCACCCAAAATTTCTCTGAAAACTTTGGTTGGAGGAGGAAAATTTTAGCATAAAGTTTCAGCATTGAATGGTAATTATTCGGTCCCTTAAGATCACTCCATGCGGCCTCAGTTTTGTTGCAAGCTGTTTAAACGTACTCAAGGTCCACCATAGGCGCGGAATTCACGTTTTAATGGTTGTCGATGGCTTTGCGTGATGTCTCCCTGAGGACGGTGAGAAATTTGTGGAATGGCCAGTTTCTTCACGTGTTTTCTTCTGTATTGCATTTAAAATAATCTCAAAACAACTTGAACAATAATTACTCACTCTGTGTCGACGCAAACCCAAACTTGATCTGTCTTTCACGACCTGTATATACAAAAGTCTTCCATCCTTGTGGCAGGTGTCCTGCCAAACCAAGCCAAGGAGTTCGTCACAGCTAGTAAGTTCTTTATGATGGTCCGTGCATGTTATATCGGGCACAAGGCCATACCGAACCAGAGATAGTGACGCTGGGAGAATTACCGTGTTTATGGGCAGAACAATTCCTGGAACAAATTAAACGGATTGAGGAGGTTTTTGTGGGTGCATGCAGCACCCTCATCCGGTAAATGTTATGGATATGGTGAACTACGGACAAACCATCAGACTGGGTATGGTAGTCGCGGTACCGTCATCGCAACGCCGTACTTGGGTCCATGGACAGCTCCGTACATAAACATCTTGGGTGAGTCGTTTAGGGTTGTCATTGTATTTACGATTCGCCAAGGAATTGTCACAAATTAAGACCGGCATGGATCAAGGATATTGGGTCCATTGAGGGCGCACGCTGGTTCATTTCTGTCATTAATAAGACAATAAGACAGCCGTGTCTACTTCCGGCACACAAAATAGGAAGTCTCAGAAAGACTTGTAGAAGGCACCATGATGCGAGTTAGACTGCGGCCCGAAATAATAAGCGGCCAAAAGTGGTCACAATTCCTGACTAACTAACGTCTTTTGGACCCCTGTTTTCGAATATCTGACGAAAACCTTATCGATATGAAGTATGTCATCGTCATCTTTAAAGGGGAGGAGAAGATGCAGTTGTTTTTGAATGAACTGATCAAGGCCATCCCGTCCTACGGTATGCACCCTGCACCCATAGTGTAAGGTGTAGCACTTGTAAACTGCTATTTTTCATGCTCAGTATCATCTTCCTTTTCCCCATCAACAGCAGTCACATCACTGTACAAAAGTTTGTTTTACTACAATACAACCGCTACCGCCCGCTTCTTGGGTCCAACGTGACGTTGAGACTTTTGCTGAGTGACTGTTGTTGTGACTGTCGGTTGGCTATAGTTAGCTGCTGCTAACTCTAAACGCGAACAAAAATTTTAGCTACAAACGCTGGACTAATCTATTCACACCTGTGGATTAATATTGCGACCACCGGAGATGTGGAACACCTGGAAGGTGGAACTTCTCTTGGTGTGGTGGTTCGACGGAATACGGAACTACGGAATCTCCTATTTTGAGCTGTGAGTGAAGATTTACTTGGATTTTTCTCCTTGTAACTTCGGCTTACATTGTTAATTTATTCTGTTCAATAGAGATTCCTTAGGGTCGTTAACCACTACATAATTGGTGAGCCCGCACATTTTTTGCTGTTTCCTATTTTCCTCGGTAGCTCAGAAATCCCATATCTCCTACGCATATATTTAGTCCAGTAATTTCTTTTTCAACCATGTCTAACGAAGACGAACTCAACACTGAGTTGGTTGAAAACGCCGTTCACGTAAAACTGCCAGCTTTTGGAGTCAATAACCCCAGAGTATGGTTTATCCAACTGGAATGTTACTTCCATTTCCGCCGAATTACCTCACAGCAGACCATGTTTTCTTACGTGGTTTCTCAGCTTCCGACTGAGGTTGCCGCGGAGGTTATTGACCTGATTGATCCCATGCCGGCTTCAAATCCCTACAACACACTGAAAGCAGCAATTATTAAACGGACAGCCACCTCAGATGAGGCGAATCTACAAAAATTGCTTGCAGGGGTCGAACTGGGCGATCGCACACCTTCACAACTGCTACGGCACATGCAAAGCCTTGTCTGCGGCAAGTCATTCGACGACGCAATTTTAAGGCAGTTGTGGTTACAGTGTCTTCCCTTAAGCACTCGCCAAATTCTGGCTACCCAGTCCGATGTCCCTCTGTCGTCACTCGCTGAGACGGCGGATAAGATTCACGAATGCTTCGCTGACCGTTTGATAGCCTCAACCTCACAACAACACATTCAGCGTAACGATAACCCTGTTATAGCACGCCTCGATCGAATGCAGGCGCAAATCGATCAACTGGCGGCCACTGTCAACAGGGTAGTCACCACAGTAGAGCGGATCACTACTTCACGCAAGTCCCGATCGGTTTCACGTAAACCGACCTCTCCATCTCGGAATCCTAACCGATTCTGCTATTACCACACAAAATTCAAAGACAAGGCTCAACGTTGCACACCTCCATGCGCCTACGTCTCTCCTGACCAGGGAAACTCACTGGCCAGTCAGTAGTGGCGACAGCTGCCACTGGCCAGTCACCGAGTCGCCTCTATTACGTTACGGATAAGACAACCGGAATGCGATTCCTCGTCGACACCGGTGCAGAACTCAGCGTTATTCCTGCCGGAAACTCGAAACGCCACACATCTAACCCGCTAACGACATTACAGGCGGCTAACGGCACTCGCATAGCTACCTTCGGTCATAAGTCACTGACGCTTGACCTGGGTCTTCGCCGCTCATTCCCCTGGATCTTCACTGTCGCCGACGTGCACGTCCCAATCATCGGTGCGGATTTCCTGACCAACTTCTCCTTGGCCGTCGATATCAAGCGGCAAAAGCTTCTGGATTCTTTAACGTCGCTTTCCGTCCCGTCAGTCCAGGTCGACGCTTCGTCATACCCACTCGGTATTCACGTCGCCCGCATTTCAAACATTCCGGTTTTCGACGATTTAATCAAAAAGTTTCCAAGTTTGCTTAAGCCGTCCTATTCGGTCTCGAGTGCGCCACATCAAGTCGAGCACCACATAACGACCACTGGTTCTCCAGTTCACTTTCGCCCTCGACGACTACACCCTGAGAAGCTGCGTATCGCCAAAGCCGAGTTTGACCACATGCTGCAACTCGGAATCATTCGGCCTTCAAATTCATGTTGGGCTTCTCCTCTACATTTGGTCCCCAAGAAATCCACTGGTGACTGGCGACCGTGCGGTGACTACCGAGCACTTAATTGTCGTACAGTACCTGACCGCTACCCGATACCGCATATCCACGACTTTGCACTGCAATTACAGGGAAAAACTGTTTTCTCTAAAATCGACCTCGTCCGAGCGTATTACCATATACCGGTTGCCCCCGACGACATTCCAAAAACAGCGATTACTACACCTTTTGGTCTATTCGAATTCACACGCATGCCCTTTGGTCTTCGGAACGCCGCTCAAACGTTCCAACGCTTCATAGATCAGGTACTGCGTGGTTTAGACCAAGTTTTCGCTTACATTGACGACGTGTTGGTGGCAAGCAAAACGATCGAAGAACACAAATTACACTTGCAAGCTGTCTTCGAACGTTTCCAACAGTATGGTATCACTATCAATCCAGATAAGTGTGTTTTCGCAGCAGACCAGCTTGACTTCCTCGGCCATCGTATTAACTCCGAAGGAATCCGGCCGCTGCCAGATAAAACCACTGCTATTTCGGACTACCCCTTACCTCAGTCAACTCGAAGTCTACGTCGATTTTTGGGTATGGTCAACTATTACGGCAGATTCATTCCACGCTGCTCAGAGATCCTCGCGCCGCTTACCGACCTGCTCAAAGCAAACAACAAACGTTTGCAATTCACTGACCAAGCTATCACTGCTTTTAACGCTATCAAAACCGCTCTTTTGAACGTCACCACCTTGGGTCATTTGAATCCCAGTCCTGATTGCCACCTCATACTAAAGACGGACGCATCACAGACCGCTGTTGGTGCGGTCCTTCAGCAGGTAATCAACGACAGCACTCAAACACTCTGCTTCTTTTCTCGCAAACTGCAACCGGCACAAACCCGCTACAGCACCTTTGGTAGAGAGCTCCTAGCGATCTACTTAGCTGTCAAACATTTCCGATACATACTCGAAGGAAGGAAATTCACCATCTATACGGACCATAAACCTCTCGTTTTCGCCTTGAGAACATCTCAAGACAAACACTCACCGAGAGAGAACCGACATTTGGACTTCATTGCGCAGTTTACTACTGACATACGTTACATTGAAGGCTCAGACAACGTCGTTGCAGATGCCCTCTCCCGCATTGAGGTAAACCATATAGCAACGACTCCCATCGATCTACAAGCCATTGCCTCCGTTACACAATCACACAGTCACACGAACCCTCCTTCGACCAGTGCCACCACCACTACCACACACACACACCATCACTCACAAGATCTAGTCGACTTTGCAAACTTCCTGTTCGTCTCAAAGACTAACTATTATGACGCATTTCCTTTTCGAGCGTCTTGCTCACCTATTTGACGCTCTACGGGGGGATTTCTGTAGCACTTGTAAACTGCTATTTTTCATGCTCAGTATCATCTTCCTTTTCCCCATCAACAGCAGTCACATCACTGTACAAAAGTTTGTTTTACTACAATACAACCGCTACCGCCCGCTTCTTGGGTCCAACGTGACGTTGAGACTTTTGCTGAGTGACTGTTGTTGTGAATGTCGGTTGGCTATAGTTAGCTGCTGCTAACTCTAAACGCGAACAAAAATTTTAGCTACAAACGCTGGACTAATCTATTCACACCTGTGGATTAATATTGCGACCACCGGAGATGTGGAACACCTGGAAGGTGGAACTTCTCTTGGTGTGGTGGTTCGACGGAATACGGAACTACGGAATCTCCTATTTTGAGCTGTGAGTGAAGATTTACTTGGATTTTTCTCCTTGTAACTTCGGCTTACATTGTTAATTTATTCTGTTCACTAGAGACTCCTTAGGACCGTTAACCACTACAAAGGCATTAATAATGTCTATTCACAACTGTTGGGTACCATGATCATAAGATTACATTCAGAATTAAGCATGAGTTTGTTCGTAGTTGTAGGTAATGGACCGAGTTCACGAGAAGGCATAGTCAGGAGTAGGAAGGGCTTAGTTGCAGGTGTGCTATCAAACTGGGTATGGCAGTGCCGTGCCATCATTGCACTGCCGTACTTCGGTTTCTGGACAGCCCCGTAACGGACGTCATGTTTGGGATGATTGGGCTGGGATGTGCAGTTCTGTGAGCTGCGGGGTTTTTGAGTTGGCCAAGGGAATCTTCAGAGGTAGGACGACGCCAATGTGAGATCGCGGGTATTTTTCTGGTCCGTTTGGGGATCTCTGGGGATGTATATCACTGACCAGGTGGGGTGGATAACAGCAAACAGGGCGTCCAAACCGGGTATTGCCGAAGTTCGAAGCTTAGAGTACGAGGGAATGGGATGAGGTCAGTAAAGCCCGGTGAGTTTAAGGAGATATCTGATAGGATAGAGTGCATTAATACAGAGAAAAACTGAACGTTTACCACAATCAGGTTGGTGACCACAAGTGACTAAATGAGACAGGATAGGAGTAGACTAGCGATCAAGCACGGGTTGAGTTTGCTAATAAATGCTATTATATTACAAGAGGTCTAGAGCAAACCTGTATGAGCAAGCAGAGAGGTGGTGTAGTTGGGGAAATCAAACACATGTTTAGTGACAGGAGTGGGACCTCTGAGATGATGGACTAGTTTATCTGGAATTTACTACGAGAGTTTGACGCTGAACACGTCACTTACACTCCAAGGAGAGACATAAGAATTTGTGAAGCATTATATGTACATTCGAAATTGTATCAGTTCTGATTATAGCGTGACAGATGAGGCCGATGCACAAGTTTGCAAGGCTCGAGTCGCGTTTGCTAATTTGAAACATCTATGGCGTAAAAATGACATATCCCTTAATGTCAAGAAACGCTGCAGTACGGGCTGTTTTGGTGTACGGCTGTGAGACTTGCCCAGTCCGAGCAGTGGAACTAAGAGCTCTTTAGGTATTTGACAACCACTGTCTCAACCATACGCAGACATGATTAGGGAAGTGTAGATGGATTGCAGTACTTCGGCATGGACGATAATTTGGATGAGGCCAAAACCTACCTGACAGGCATGGAATAGAGCCTCAGAATAGCCTGAACTAGCGAGCAGCTGCCAACGTACGTGCCCGAGATGTGGAAGCTTATTTATATAAAATCGGACGAACGCAAACACGTCAGCTGATCGGTTTCTCAGAAAGTAGCACCTAGCTGGCGAGACTGCTACTGCGGCCGAGTGTAGGATGGCTACGAGTCGACCCTATTAAGCTACGTGGTGTTGGTATTGGGAAGCATAAGTGAAGTTGGGGTTTAGTGCTCTGAATGAGCAGACTTGACGCCAAATACCCGCCCATTCACTAGGTCTTTGTTACCGCTGCATCCATAGGTGCACGTTTGGGGACGCACGTGATCCTTGGATCCTAGGGCTCAGGTCTTACGACAGACAAATATACACCCCTCTCTAGCTTAAACTTCGCTGCGCCCAATAATGCATATGTTTGCCGAATCCCGTTTTTGAATAATGGACTACTTCATTATCGCCAATGGGTCTGGTTGAACAATTAGTGGGTTTACCTTTATAACAGTAAGATTCCAGCTTCTGCGTGGACACCGATTTAGAATTGTGGACAAAAGGATATATTAAACACTTGGGGAGTTAGCCACTACAACTTTGTTTAATTATGCGTTTCAAATGATATCGCGGAAGATGTGTATGAGTCATAATTGATTATATATTTACCCCTTCAAAAACTCTGTCGAGTAAAAGCGGCTTCCTAAAAATAGAACTTGATTGACCACAAACCACGTTTGTACCGATGCAACCAGTAAATAGAAACATGATTTGTGAAAGGTAGTTGTGTATTTTTTAGGCATGGGATTGGCAGACGGATGACACGTATGGATAGGAAGGATCACCGTTGGACGTTGGATTAGTCTGTTATGCATAGTTGGGGCATTAGTCAGTTACGAGCATGTGTACGGGCCCTTCAGCTACAATAAGTAGCCACGGTCGGTGACCTCGAGTACCGTTATGATCGTGACGGGCCGTCGTTTGGCGTCGGGTTAGGCTGCTAAGCTTATTCGAGGTCTCATATTCGGTGTTGCACATAGACAAAGGCCTAGCAATCGCGATAAGTAGCCAAGGTAGGCGATATCAAGTACACTTATGAGTATGACGTCCGCCGTTCGCCTATGGATTAGGTTTGCGTGCGTAGTTGAAGCCTCGCATAAATACTGGCCTGGTGTATCTTTTAAGTAGCAGAGATAAACGACAACGATTACAGTTATGGGTATGGCGGGCTAGGTTACCGCGCATAATCAATACTTCATAAGCAACACCGCACGTGGGCACGGGTGACACTGAGTAGAGTTATGAGCATGACAGGCGAGACAGATCAGTGTTAAGAGCGCGAATTTACTGACCGTAAGGTCCGTGATTCGAACCCGACGTTTGCGTCTCGACTTCCCCTTTCTAGGCTTGGGCAACCTGGCAGTATCCTAGCCCTCGCGCTTCCTTCCGGTTGCATGGCAGCTAGACATCAAAATGTGCTACAACTGAGCTTTTTTATGACAGGCCGTCAGATTAGGCTGTCACGTATAATTGATGCTGTTTTTTCACCGGCCTGCATAGATACTGGCCTAATGCTTACTATAGGTAGCAAAGATAAGCGACATCGCGTACAGTTATGAATATGAGAAACAGTCTTTGGTCGTTGGATTAGGTTACTGCGCATAGGTGAATCCTAACAATCAGCGTCACGATGACCGCTTTATGACGTATTCCACCTATGGTGAGCCACATTCCCAATAGAAATGATACCTATTGTGTTGGTAACTTACCTAAGGTTACTTCCTGATGCTGTATTGTCCACAGGCGAGTTATGTATACCTGGGAAAGGTCATCACTCACAGAGGTAGCCCTCGCATCTCCACTGCACAGTGCATGCTGCCTTCTGATAATGTTGTACTTAATGGGAGCTGAGCTCCATAAGAATTGTGGTGAGGAAGTTCGCTGAACAAAATTATCTTGTCTGTTACATCTGAGGAGTGTAAAGCAAACAAACGTCAGTGACCGATTTTCCTGGGTGGAATTTGCATCGGATATTCAGTAGAGGTTATTTTCCTTCTTAAATAAGGCCAAGATATGCTAAAGTGCGACTTTGAGTTTTATCCCTCTTAAACGCCGAGCCTTAGCTGCACACCCAAAATTCCTCTGAAACCATAGTTCGGAGGAGGAAAACTTTAACACAAAGTTTCAGTAATTGATGGCATTTATTCGGTCCCTTAAGATTTTCCCGTGCGGGCGCATTTTTGTTGGAAGTTGTTTAAACGTACTCCAGGTCCACCATGGGCGCGGAATTTATATCTTAATGGCTGCAAACGGCTTCACGTGGTGTACATCTGATGACGGTGGGAAATTTGCGGAAGAGCCGGTTTCTTCACGTGTTTTATTTTGCATTGCGTTTGGAAATAATCTCGAAACGACCAGAACAATAATTTCGCCCTCTGTGTCGCAGCAAACTCAAAATTGAGCAGCTTTTAACAACCTGTGTGTGAAGAAGTCTACTGTCATTGTGGCAGGTGTCCTGCAAAACCAAGTCAAGGAATTCGTCACAGCTAGTGATGGTCAGTACATGCTATATCGGGCGCAGGGCTATACCGAACCATCGATAGTGATATTGGTAAAATTAGTGTGTTTATGGGCAGAACAAGCAGACAGCACAATAAGTTGGCCAGTGCTTTCAAGTCCTGGCGCAAACTAACGGATTGAGGCGGCCTTGTTGGTGCCTTTAACACCCTCATCCGGTAAATATTGTGGATATGGTGAACTACGGACAAACCATCAGACTGGGTATGGTAGTCGCGGTACCGTCATCGCAACGCCGTACTTGGGTCCATGGACAGCTCCGTACATAAACATCTTGGGTGAGTCGTTTAGGGTTGTCATTGTATTTACGATTCGCCAAGGAATTGTCACAAATTAAGACCGGCATGGATCAAGGATATTGGGTCCATTGAGGGCGCACGGTGGTTCATTTCTGTCATTAATAAGACAATAAGACAGCCGTGTCTACTTCCGGCACACAAAATAGGAAGTCTCAGAAAGACTTGTAGAAGGCACCATGATGCGAGTTAGACTGCGGCCCGAAATAACAAGCGGCCAAAAGTGGTCACAATTCCTGACTAACTAACGTCTTCTGGACCCCGGTTTTCAAATAGCTGAGGAATGCCTTGCCGATATGGAGCATGCAGACGTCGTTTTCATCTTCAAAGAAGAGGAAAAGGTGCAGTTGTTTTTGAGTGAACTGACCAAAGTCATTCCGCCCTACGGTATGCACCATGCACTCACAAAGTGTAAGGTAGTAATAATGTTCGTTCACAACTGGTGGGTAGCATGATCGGGCAGGCATGATCATAAGATTACATTCAGAATTAAGCATGAGTTTGTTCGTAGTTGTAGGTAATGGACCGAGTTCACGAGAAGGCATAGTCAGGAGTAGGAAGGGCTTAGTTGCAGGTGTGCTATCAAACTGGGTATGGCAGTGCCGTGCCATCATTGCACTGCCGTACTTCGGTTTCTGGACAGCCCCGTAACGGACGTCATGTTTGGGATGATTGGGCTGGGATGTGCAGTTCTGTGAGCTGCGGGGTTTTTGAGTTGGCCAAGGGAATCTTCAGAGGTAGGACGAAGCCAATGTGAGATCGCGGGTATTTTTCTGGTCCGTTTGGGGATCTCTGGGGATGTAAATCACTGACCAGGTGGGGTGGATAACAGCAAACAGGGCGTCCAAACCGGGTATTGCCGGGTATTGAGTAGACCTGACACCAAGTACGCGCCCGCTCAATACGCCTTCGTTACCCGCAGCATCTATGGGGGCACGCATGATGACGCACTTGTTCCTAGGATCTCAGGGCTCAAGTCTATACCACTTGGTCTACGGCTGATACATATACACCCCTCTTAGGTTTAACTTCGCTGCGCTCAATAATGCATACGGTTGCTGAATACCGCTGTTGAATAATCGATGTACGCACGAGACTGATTGAGAAAGTAGTGAGTTTACCCTTAAAACAGTTAGACTCCGGCTTCAGCGTGTACACCCATTTGGAATGAGGTAGACAAAGGGATTTAGTAAGCACTTGGTGAGTTGGCCACTACAGCTTCGTTTAACTATGTTTTAAAGAATGTGTATGGAGTGTGTACGAGTCGTAATTGCTTATACATTTTTCCTTTCAGAAACCCTGTTGAGTAAAAGCGGCTTCCTGAAACTGAGAACTGGATTGACCAAATATTACGTTTGTACCGATACAACCAATAAATAGAAACATGAATTTTTTAAAGGTGGTTGTGTATTTTTAGGCATGGGTTTGGCAAACGGATGACATGTATAGGTATGAAGGACCGCCGTTGGTCGTTTGATTGGTCTATTATGTATAGTTGGAGCACTAGTCAGTTGCGAGGATGTGTACGGGCCCTTCAATTACTATAAGTAGCCACGGTAGGCAAAGTTGAGTACGGTTGTAAGCGTGACGGGCCGTGATTGGCCATCGGGTTAGGCTGTTGAGCCTAGTTGAGGCCCCATATTCGGCTTTGCGCATAGACACAGGCCTAGCAATTGCCATAAGTAGCCAGGGTAGGCGATATCGACTGCAGTTATGAGCATGACAGACCCACATTGGGCGTTAGATTAGGACACCACGCATAGTCGAGGCCTTATTTTCACCGGCCCACATAGATTCTGGCCTGGTGTTTACTATAGGTAGCAGAGATAAGCGACATCGCGTACAGGTGTGCGTGAGGGACAGTCGTTGGTCATTGGGTTAAGCTGTTGTACATGGGCGAGGCCTCATAAGCAGCGTCGCACATAGAAGTGGGCCTGGCAGTTACAACAAGTATTCGAGATGATTGAAAGTGCGTACAGTTATGATTATGAAAGACCGTCATTGGCCAGTAAATTAGGTTGTCGTGTATAGGTGAGGCCTCATACTCAGCGTCACACATGGACACGGGCCTAGCAGTTACGATAGGTAGCGAAGGGAGGCGATATTGAATACAGTTATGAGTATGACTGGTCGTCATTCGTCGTTGGATTAAGTTATCGTGTATGGGTGGGGCCTCATAATCAGCGCCGCACATTGACACGGGGCTAGCATGCTGCAGTGACGACAAGCAGTCGAGGTGAGTGACAACGTTTATCGTTATCATGATGACCGCTTTATGAAGTGTTCCACCTATGGTGAGTAATATCCCCAGTAGGAATGATACCATTGTCTTGGTAATTTACCGAAGGTTACCTCCTGACGCTGTATTATCCACGGGCTAGTTATGCATAGCTGGAAAAAGCAATCCTCCGCAGAGATGGCCCTCGCATCTCCATTGCACAATTCCCGCCGTTTTTTGACAGTTACACTTAATGGAAGCTGAGCTCCGTAAGAAAAAGCGCTGTGATGAAGTACGCCGAACAAAATTAGCTCGTCCATTAAATCTGGGGAGTATAAAGCAAACAAACGTTGATGACCGATTTTCGTGGGTGGAATCTGCATAGGATATTCTTTAGGTGTTGTTTTATTCTTAATTAACGCCAAAATATGGTAAAGTGCGATTTCATGTTTTATCTCCCGTAAACCGGTAGCAAAATGCGAATCGATGATGGTCTGTGACCTTGAAATTTCCCTCACTTAAACAGAATGCTATGAGCAACATATCACCTACAAGTGTAAATAGATTATACTAACTCCCCGTAAAAGTCGCAACCTCGAAAACCCTATAGTCCCGGCGAAAATAATTTGGGTGTGCTTCTAGTGAGCGGCCTCTTAAACCGGCACCAAAATGCGAATCGGTGATGGACCGTGACCTTGAAACTTTGCCCACTTAAACAAAACGCATGAGCAACATATCACCTCTAAGTGCGAATGGATTGGAATAACTCCCCGTACAAGTCACAACTTCGGAAACCCTATAGGTTTGGCGGAAAGAATTTTGGTGTGCCTCTACTGAGCAGCCGCTTTGGCCGCACAATGCTTTCAGCTGCGAAACCTGCCGCTCAGCATTGGCACAATGGGACTGATTTCTCGAAAGCTGCGACGTTTTTAGGGTTGTCACTTCACAGTGTAGACTGTCTATGTATAATGTATATGTTCGTGTATTATTGCAAATTCTCTACATTGATGCTTTGTTTATGTGAGCGAATCTTCAAGGCTAGTAAACACCACCGACTGTGAATATGCTGCCTGATGTAATAACAAATCACGAATTGCACAAGAAGGTGACTCACTTACAATGTATGGAACTTTCAGTTAGTTTTGCAGCTGAAATAATTCTCTGACACTCTAGAATGTGCATGGCCCTTGTGGATGCAAAATACGCGGTGTTGCCATTCCTGTAGACAATTTTTGCTCGATAATTGCTGTTACAAGTTAAAATTGCGTAGGTTGCGCTCATTATTGGCGAAAAATCGTGCAATTTTGTTGTTAAACAACAGGGTCTTCTGTTCTAGCCAGCAAATAATGCTAGGAAGACCATGTTGTTGATCAATAAGCCAGATGCAACTAACGTCAGTCTAGTGGTCAACGATGCCCAATCAACTAGCCACATGAACTTACGTCGATCATAGCGGACAGCTGAACGAACCTAGCTGACGCACACGACTAATGTGCGGCTAGTGGTCCACGAACCTAGCTGGCCAGAGCGCGCACGTCCGTTTCCACCGGGGAAAGGGTCCATACTAGACAACATAAAAAATTGTGTTGGTCGTTTAGATGAGTACATATGTTCTGCCAGGAAACGCATGAACTTCTTCTTGAAGAGCGTTTACTTGACCATTGAGGTCCTGAAATGAGACCAAGATACAGGCTAGGTTATCGAAATATCATCATGAGCAGGCGGCTGACAGACTGGGAGAAATACTTACCCCAAAATGGAGGCACTTCAGCGGCTCCGATATCGTAGAGGCTCGTTTACAACAACACCATCTTCAGCAGCTAGTTCGCATGCCTAAGTGCTGTATCCATCAAGAAATCCGAGACTTACATGAAATGCACGAGGCCTCGTTAACAGACTAACTGTCTGGAGTTGATGGGTTACATAAAGTCATCTTCCTCCCTTCTATCTAACTGGCGCTCTACAGCGTCAGCCGCAGTAGTCAGAAATTTACTCATGGCTGTTGAGTAGTTCTTCCCTGGACCCGAAAACACGGACTCACACAGACTTCCGGGACATACTGTGCTGGGATTCTGTGTTTCCGTCTAGGTCAACATCAACCCTTGCAGTCCGTTTTCAAGAAGGTATAGAGCTTGTATGTACAGGCCGAATATTGGGTGCTTTAAAAAAACTTACCCAGAACGGTTTGTTGCGTGCGTTTCGTCTACATTTACGACATCCGGAAAGCGTCGGAACGACGCTATTTGCTGCCATCGGGAGAAGCATATGTGGCTATAGTGACCTTCTTCTGACTGCCACACAAGCACGCGTCCCGTCTTCCGAAGTTTTGCCAGCACAGAATGCATATCATCTGCCACAATAAAATCCAACTATGTGGCACCTACTCAACAGAGACGGTCGACACCTCCGGCGATAGTTGTTTATATCCTGAATTGCGGGGATCTTGCCAAATTCATCGGCCACAAACTACCGCACCTCACACGATGGCGTTTCGTATTTCAGAAGGGCCCTGCAGGTGCACAACTCGTCTTCGGTTACCCGCCGATTAACTGGATGCCGCTCGTACAAAAACTTTGACAACTTATGGTTGTGTTCAAGAAAATAAGAGGTGACTTCCAGGTGGTTCCTTTGCCTCCGTACACAAAACCGCGATGGACAGCCGGTGCTTTGAGTACCTTTTTTATTAGCAGACACGCTCAGCTTACTAGCTTCTTTGGATTCCTCGAATTTCCGCTGGTGTTGGAGATCGCTTGCTGCATTTGTATTACGTCCGTCACACCCATTTGTAACGCACAAAAGCGCTGGTGCTTCGATTACTGGATGAACGCACAATACTACATAGTTCCCCTTCATTTCCCAGCAAACGCCTGTGCAGCCACCTCCGGAACCATTGTACAGCAAGTTCAAAGTCGAATGTGGGCCAAAAATTTCGAAATGAGATTAATTAAAACAAATCGCAAAATAATGACCGCAAATGAGGGTTGTTTTTCGTCTGAGCGCATATGCAAAGAAATGCAAGATTTCGACGTGGAAATTTTTGTTTCGCTCGCAAGGGTTTTGCATAAAGATGCATTGTGCATCCAAGGCGCGGCGAGAAAGCTTTGCGAGTGGCATAAAACGTTTTACCCCGAAATTCGCACTCTGTTGCGTATGTGAGCGAGCCCAAATCTACGTTCACATTTTTGCACCTCACCAAATTTTATTGTCTACTGAAAAAGTCATACCTCTGATGGAAAAATTCCTAGCATCACTGGGACTCCCGGCTGTCTGGGTTGGCTTAAAAGTTTGGACTGGTATTTTCAACTCAACTGCCTGTCTGTTTTAATCCATCAGGGACACGCCGCAACTTTCGAAGTTTCAGTTTCATTGTGCGAATACTGAACGACTTGCTGAAGCCCCGTGGCCTTGGACAGATGGTATCATTTCCAGGGTCACGGAAAGCGCGAGTAGGGACGATGAAGTGCAGGCATTTGCAATACGGATGAATGGTAGCTGGAATCTCCAAATCACGGTAAATAGTGAAACTGTATGAGCTCACTGATGTCGATGTTGAATGGGACTTGGAAACAAAGGTACCTGGGGAGAGTGATCTAGTCCTAACATGCAGAGCTGTAAAGAAAATGATTGACCTTGAGAGGAGCGTAGTCTGAAAGTCCATCAAGATGGTTAGGTCCGACCGCAAGATTCAACAGATTGGAACGGATTCGTCACAGAGGGGGTTGGGGCCATGTAAGGAATTTGTTCGTAGCTGCAGGTAAAGGAACGAGTGGGCGTGAGGGAACATTCAAGAGTAGGGAGGGGATAGTGATGGATGTGCCATCAGACTGAGTATGGCAGTGACATGCCGTCAATGCACTGACATACTTCGGTTTCTAAACAGCTATGTAACGGAGGCCATTGGCTGAGGTGATCGGATTGGGGCTATGCATTCTTGTTGGCAACAGGAATTTGAGTTGGCCAATCGGATCCACACTGGTAGATGAAAGCTGATGTAGAATCTTAGGTGTTTTCGATTCATTTGGAGATGTCCTTAGATGTAAAGTACAGACCAGGTGAAGCGAACAACAACCCTACGGGGTGTTTGAAGTAGGTGGCGCCAAAGATCGGGGCTTAGGAAAAGCAGGGAATGGTACTATATCCTGCTTAACATCATCAGTGTTCACCACCAATGATTCGCTACGGTACAGCCATAATTTATTTGAAAGCCTAAAAGTGAAGAAAGGGACAAAAGTGGACAAAGAAGGGACTCAGTACAAGCTCATTACAATCATTCCGAGGTGCCCACAACTCCAGAAACTCATTCAGGCAATCTGGATAGCAACTGGCACCACGTCGATTAGCAGCTATACCTCGCAGCGCCTCCAACCGGGCGCAGTGAGGATTACGCGGTCCCCATCAAGGTAGGCGAGTAGCAAGACAGCACCCAAGCGTTTCCGTCATCCCTTTCATATCCCTCTGCCAGGCTCAGGGTTGAGCACATCTCTGCTTCCACCCTTTTGAATTGAACACAAAAAACAATACTCTTTTCGACAAACGATCGTTCGGGACATAAAAAAGATGGCAAATAATCGCATTTTCTACCGCTGGACACATTCTTCAATGGCGGTTACCGTTGCAAAACCGAAAACTCGCTTTCTAATTCCCTCCTTACGAACTCTCCAACACCAACCCACACGAGTCGTGTCTATGGGGAAACGAATGCCGAACACCTGAAGACGTCTCAGTTCCGCTGCTTGAACAGGCCCAATCTCACATACAAGGCTCTCATACAACAAGACATCCCGCACTGTGGTCCGACACACAAGTCCCATGACGCCACGGCTATCTCAAATTAGCCAGCGCGCCTCGAGCCTTGGAGATTCGTGCATTGACTTTATCTGTCACAATACACAAAACACTCCATAACTTCAAATTTCTCGCCCTGAATTGTAAGTGGAGTGTTTGGTGACTGCATATCAACGAGTGTTCCCTTGCACCTCGTGAGTGCAAAGTGCATACCTGAGAAATAGGTGACGGGTTATTTCACCGAAAACTTCTTCGCCTCGTCCTCCTCTTTGAACACGAGAACCGCTTCGTCTTTACATTCCAGATCGACAATGTTTTCGTCGAAAAGTATTATGTTCACAAATTTCTAAGATATTCCTCGCTCAGTAAGCATGGTAAGACAAACAAAGCAGTCAACTGAGTTGAAAACGCCTTGGAAATCGAGGAATTCTAAAATAATTAGTCGTTTGTACGTATGGCATTTTCCTGGCGCCTGAAGCAGTGTGAAAATTTGGCTACCACAACCCCTACCGGGCCGAGGCAGTGTTTCACGACTCACAAGAAGGCAACTCTCTATAATTGTCTGGGGCAGTCTCCTTTTCCTAAACGCCCACATACAGATCAGACAAGCGCTGACTGGGGACCTCAACACCGTTCTTGAGCAATGCAGATGGGAGGTCACCTGGACCAGAATTTCGGCGGCGCTTGAGAGAACACATGTATCCATCAACCACCCAGGCTGTAGGGGCTTCGTCGTACAAGGTTTTTCGCCGCATATGGTCTGCAGATTAGCAGCGACTGGCGGCCACGACAATCGCTATTCGATGTAGTTGGTCCACCGGTCGAGGCGTTCTTCCTTCCTCAAGATGGTCACTCCAATCCGGTTGTTGGTGCTTTCGCTCGCAGATGGTTTCCGGGGACCGCTCTCGCGGGTCAACTGAAATAACCTTCGGGTACCCCCGGCTTTCTGAACCACTTCCACTTCCTTGACTTTCCGCCCCCATCATATTTCACGGTCGGCTTGCACGCTGACTTGACGTCTTATAATCCGTTGCGGCAAGTGATTTTCAGGACCGCCTGATATATATATATAAAGCGGCACCACTGTTCGGTCTGATGTCCAATGCTTGGGTGAGCCTGGTAGTGCCGTGTCGCAGGCGAAACTCCCTGCAATGTGCAGAGAGATGACAATCCCCATTATTGATTCACACCTGGTGGCAGAGCATTTGGAAGAGAATATGAAAGACGATTCTGGTAAGTTCGTCTAATATCTGTGGCTACTAGTCTCTCAGTCGCTCAGCGATTTGTCCTTACCTAACGCGGCCCTGGAAAACGAAGCGAGAACCTGCTCCGGACGAGGGAGTTGTCAGGATCAACAAATATGTTCCAAAACGACCGGCAGTTCATTACTGATCCACGCCACCGGTAACTGTCTGCACTGTGGTTGATTTGAGTTCGCGGCCGGCACGCCAGTGCAGGACACCATGTGGCCAGACGACTTCGGCTATTTCGGAAGTTGGTGCTGCATGAAAACACCCTGTGGTCGGTGTAGTTTGGCTAGATCCGGATTTAAAATGAGGATAAACTGTGGATTGTTTCCAATGAGAGGAGACGATTGTGGAGTTGATTTAGCGGGCGAAGTATTTGGGACAAGGCTTTCTACATCTCGATCGCCATGCCTCAGTACACAGGATGGCATGTCCTCGTTCCCCGGTGCTACCAACTCCTTAAAGGTTTGAAGAATTGCGGGAAAATCCACCGGAGTGATGGTTATGCTGCCAAAGGACGTTTGGCTACTCTGATATGTAGGTGTGGAATATGTGTTGGGGAGTAAGGGTTTGAGTCTGGGAGGAGGGCGCAAGTAGCGGCTGGCATAGTAGATGTTTAGATGGTCGCCTATAGTGGCACGATCGGTGACGAAACAGCCTTTAGCGAAAAGCAAACGGGTAATTGAGTAACTGTTACAAGTACAACGCCCACGGAAGGGTTAGAGAGTAAGAGATGGTTCCGAGACGGGGTGCTCTCTTCACGGCATTTTAGAAACCGCAGGGACTCTCAGTCAATGAAGAGCTTACTGTTTGTGGGTATTAATGGGGAATCACGAGATTTTCAAAATTTTCTGCCAACTCGGTGTATTCTAGTATCCAGGATTTTTAGTGCCTTATCGTGGCGAGAGACACCATGGTGAAAAACGCTTTATAAGCGAAACAAGGTAAAGAGCGTTCAATAGCTTGTGGTAGAAGATATCATAAATGCGTTTCGTGTTTATGGAGAGAAAAGATCCACCCCGGGCCCGGGGGGCAGTAAGGATTAAGAAGGCAGTAAAGTATCTGGAGACAGGTGGCAAAGGAGGGAAGGACTCGGAAAAGGACCTGGACCACAGGTGACTAGGTTGCAAGAAACGGCTCTGTGCTCACTTCCTGGGAAGCGCATACCAACCGCGGCCGTAGCCAGATGGTCTAGTATATGTAGGCCACGAGTGGGACCACGTACGACCTAAGACCAACCCTTGACACTAAGCGGGGCATGCAGCAAGGCATACCAGGTAGGGACCGTAATGGACGATCGGGAGATATCCGGCAGGTCGAATTCACCCAGCATAAATTTAGACGAATGGGGGAGAGTATACACAGAGAAGAAAACACGGAACAAGTCAGCAATAAAGTCAGAGAAGGCAGCTGGTGATAAGTAGATGGAATCTACCAGTACAGGTAAGCTAATCTGTTCTATAGAGATCCAGATGGCCTCTACAATCCCTCCGAGGTTAGAGTCATTAATGGGGATTTCATGAAGTTCCGATTTGGAACAGATGGCACGGCCCCGCCACTTAAGTTTTTTCTGTCAAAGCGGTGGTTGCCTGTTACGTTTTCCTAGCAACTGGAAATATGGGAGTCATTATTTGGTCTACCAATAGGTTCGACTAGCTTAACAACCGATTGGATTATCTTATGAGGTGACGCGTAATGACCCTGTTTACGGCTTTGGCCTACGGCTGCGTTGCCGTAGGATCTGCAAGCCTGGAATTCTTGTACCTTATCTCTGATGTTGGGACAGATGAGTTGGCAATTTGAGTAGCGGAATTCTTGCTTCAAAACTTAGCAGAACCCTACCCCTATGCCTCACATGAACCTCTTCAAAACATTTCGTCGGCATTCTGATTTTTTATCTTAGCCCGTTCAGGTTTCCTGCTCATTACCGGTCTCCCATATTGATATTCTGGACTGCACGTAGTTAAAGTAGGCCACGGGCTACACCTAACCTTCTCGCCAAGGACGTCAAATCAGCTAAGCTCCCCGGTCCTTTTTCGAGAAAACCAGGCTAAAACCGAAAACATTGAGAGAGATTACACTTGTTTTGCGCTTATCTCGAGGGCACTGTACCCCTGACTGCCCTTGCTTGGCAAAAAACTCCTAGATTTTTCTACAGCGTGAACCTATTTTCGGTATTTGCTGAGTGATTCGTCGCTATCTGTCTTTAGTTTGAAATGAAAACTAACCGCGGTTTCATATTTCTATAATTATGGCCCACTAACAGTTTTTTTATCACGTCACCCCGAGAGTAGACATTGTTCTGCAGTTGTTGGTTGGGTGGATATTCTTATCATGATCGAGTTCATTCTAAAACGTTGGGTATACCCTGTGGCCTTATCGGTAGCCGCAGGTTACTTGATTGTTATAGCGGGTTTAGATAGCTGTTAATCACATAGCAGGTGCTGCAAACCGCAGTTCTGTGTCAGGCAATGATTCTCCCGGGAATTGTCGGTGGGCTACTTTCACTTGCGTCAGGTAAATCTATTGAGTTAGTTTTGTGAGTGAGGCTGTTCGCGGGTTCATTCAAAATGTAAGCTCCTTCCTTCTAATGACTTTGCCTACGTGTACGCTGTATGCACAGAGCCCATTTTGTGCGCGTAATGTATCTTAAACTTTCTTTGGTTCACTGCGATACGCGTTGCACCCAGCTTCCTCCCCTGCATGCAGTTCCGGCAGGGCCTTCTAAATTCACTCGAAAGCATTCCTGATACATTTTCGTTTACGTAGTTGCTTTGTTCTATCTTGTGACTTGAGGCATGCCCTCCGGCCGCGTACACATCCTGCCAAACTGCATTCTGTTAACAGCGTCAGCGTGTTCCACTGTTCCAGCGTCATGAAAGACGAACCCCCCGCATTGGTTTGAGCTTCCTTGATGACGACTTTAGCCGCTCTGACCACTTATTCCGCTTTTCTATTCGGCTAGATATTATAGGAACTTCTATTTTATTGCAGAGCACAAATTTTCTAAGGTTTCAAATATCTTGCTCTGACTGACACCGCACACAGGTTATCTTTGTTGCGGCCGTGGCTTTGGTTGATTGGGAAACTCCCTCCAGTTGACAATCACTACAAGGTAACGCCTTCTACTGCCAAAACAGATACCCCACCGCCACTGGTTGCCATGGGCAGCGGAAAAGTTTTCGTAGCAATGCTAGTTCATTATTTTGATCCGCACCTCCAGCTCGACCAGCGGTGCTTCTTGGGATGTAATTCCTCATACAACTGGCCACTTCAGGCAAAAACAGAATTTAGTCGCCTTCTATGCTTTATGTTTGGCTCTATACGCAACAAGCGAACAGCGCATAACTTTTTCTTTAGAATATCATTTGGTATATGTATTTTATCACCTTCGAATATCCTTCCACTCTCGAGTAAGAACAATCATCTGTGCCCTAAGTACATTGAAAATTGCATTGGATGGTTCCACATTTTGGCCAACCAGCGTTTGCAAATTGGATTCATAGCCGCGCACAAACTGCCAATGTGTTGACAGTCTACTTGACCCCTTTCAGGTTCTCGTCCAGGATGATATTCATGTAAGCAGTTAGAACTCTTTATCCTTGCTCTCCCGTAGACGCAGAAAAGCGTGGCGGCGAAGAGTATTTGGCCTCTTCATTGGTATGAATGTTCTTAGGCGTAACCCCCATTAACGCTTTCGTACCTTGTTTAGAAGTTTGCTGACGATGGTTCCTCCCGGCAGACACCATAATTTGACGAGAGGCTCCTCAAAACTAGTTCCAAAGTGCAAGGGGCAGGTAAAACTGTTAAGAATGATGGTGCTGGGCATCAATCCATGTATAGCTGGAAAACCAGGACCTGGCGTCTGGAGTATTGACGCCAAAGGCTCTAGGATATATTGTAGTGCATTTCGAGAATTTTCACACTTTAGTGGCTTTCTTTCAGTATCGTGGAATGTTCTTTCACATTTATGGGTTTCATTCCACGAGCGAAAAATGGGCTTTAGACGGGGCTTTCAGCAATGATATCTGCCGAGGGGCCCGAGTCCGACCTAGATCAGAAACGCTGGCGGTCAGTAAACACATGAGCGTAGGTTCATTTGAGCATACGCTTCTTACCTTGTTAACATCAGGTTTTGCTCAGTTCACCCCGACCTCCTTAATGGCAAACAAGTACCTGCAAATTGGTTCCACCTGCTGTATTTGCGGAACGTCTGCTCCATATATTGGACACTTCTTTTTTCATTTGCTAGCTCGTAATTTCACAAAAACACAAATTTGGAGTCCTTGACGTAGTTGCGGTCAGCTTCGTTGGGTTAGGCTTAAAATCTAGGATCCGCAGGTTCACTGCAGCAGATGTTGATGCGATCTCAGCGACTGCTGACAAGAGCCTAGAATTCTTTGTCACTAGCGTCCCGTACTGGGCTTCCTACTGGGCAGAGTTAGCGAAGTTCTTGAGCATTCCATCGCATACGTCAACGCCGTCATCTGGCAACCTGGTTTCAAAAGAAAAAGCGCAATCTTTCAAACTTTTCACTCAGCAGGCCCAGACAGTGGACTTCAACTTTTGTGAGCATGATTGCCAAATTTCTGCAATCTTTGTTGTTCTTAAACGGGGGGAATTGATAATGAGCCAAGCATCTACCGCGGCTGCATACCCAAATTCTGCTTGCTGCTACTTGATTTTATTCCACGTTGGAAGTAATCAAACTTAGAAAGTCATCATATCGGCGCCCCCAGCGTTTGCTGTTTCCGACCTGCTTGTTCTGGTCACCAGATGTTTACGGTGCTCATCACCAAAGAGTCAGCGGACGCCTTCTTTTGACTGATAACTTCATCTCTGACATCAGCAATTTGCTTCAAGCCCTCATTATCCTACCGCTGTTGAGATTCATGCAAATTTGTGGCGTCCATACTCTGTGAAGTGGGTGAGCTATATTTTCCATGCATGCTCTACGGACAAGTCAGAAGTGTTTCGGATGTCGGTAGGCGATTACAAAGTCACCCGTTAGTCACGTTCTGCCGAAGGAGTACGATTTTGGGGTTCTTAGCCCGTCCCAAGCAGGTAAACACCAGCGTGATGCTGGTCCCCGGTCAACCTTGAGAATAAAAGGTTTTCGTAAGTCATTCGCTTTACACACACATGTAGTATTCTAGGGGCAATGGTGCTTGCACTAATTAGTGGAAAATATATTTAATATAAGGTTTGTTCGTTTGCGTCACATCTGGCTTGAAAAGGCACCTAGTATGCAGCTGGTTGCGACTTGGTTATGAATCTGCGCCTCGATAACCTGGAATATAGCAAGCACCCGATCTCCTGCTCCAAGTATTGATGGAAGCTGATGAGTGCGTAACATGAAAGTTGGTGATAGTCACGTAGATTTGATAGCCACGGCAACCATTGTACAATCCTGGACATCGAGTAGTACGTTTCATTTTTCACCCCACTCGGTCAACACTTTTCCGCATGGTTCCCTAAAACATTAAAAGTCTAGTAACACTTAGCGAGGCCAATAGTTGGTGGATACAAGGATTACACTGGAAATCCCTGGTCAGGAAACAACATACGTTTCCTAACTTCCATGTTGGTCACAAAACTGGTCCCCATCTTCCAGCCATGAGTTTGCTGTTTTGTAATTATACCAGAGGCAAAAATTTGGCATAAGTGTGGCTGCGTCAGAATATCCGAAACTAAAACACTTTGGCCTACTTTACCATGTATCAAAGCCAAAAAGCCTTTCTAAGGCGAGTTTAATGCCTCAGCTGTCTACCTTAGTAGCCATACTTGGGCTTCTGTGACATATCAGCCTGCCTAATGTGTGATAATTACGTCGGACCTCAGTACCTGTGTTACTTCAAGGATATAGTTGCTGCGCGTAGTTCAAGGACGATAATCTGCATCCAACCGGCACCCTGATTATGTTGACTGCAGCTTGTAGCATGTATGTCTTCAGTGTGTTCTCTCAAAGAAATCCATTAGAAAAAGGTTTGAAATGTTAGACTGCCTCACAATTGGCCTGTATCACATGCTCTGGTTTACGCAAATTAGGGCCTTGAAAAACTGATTTCAACGATGCCACTAAACACAAAAATAAAAATGATCGTTTGTCGGCTCCAAGTACAGCGCAGGCGCGGAACACTATTTTGTTTACCTCAGAGAAGGAAAGGCTTTCAGGGCCGGGGCTTTGTGGTCAAGACTTTGTAAAGAGCAGTCTGAACCCGGACAAAAATAAATTATGCTGTGCCAACTGACGCACCAAGCAATGGGCCCAGAGTGTAGCAAATACGCTTTAACTCCCTCTAACCAACTCACTACCCAGTGTCGTGTCAGCTCAAGTGATGTTCGAGATAGACTTGAGCACACCCTGTAGACCCCTCGAGCTTCACAGAAAACAAGCACTCCTGTGATAGAACTAACCGTAGTTTTTCTGCATCCGCATCACAGAATGTTTAAGATAATGATCAGCGAAGCACCCATTACTTGACTGCGCTCCCAGGCCAGAATTGAGACGGTTTGAGAACTAAAGTCATGTAGAAGTTTGGTGCTGTCCGCCAGGCTTTCCGCATTTAGCCATTGGCAATCTGTTTACAAAACACCGAACAGGAACTGAAGTTTTCCACTGCTCCCACTGTATTTCAGTAATGATTAAGCAAACGTGTAAGAAACTTGCTTAAAGTCCCGCTCAAATTAGGAGCACTAAAGCTAGTCAGCTCCTTATTTTCCACTGCCAGGTGACTACCAAAAGTAAGAGGAAGAAAACTGAATACAGGCGGTCAAGCATGAGTTACGTGGACTACATACTAAAAGCCTATAGCTTGATAGTTAAGATACCTCGCCTCCCTAGACCACTTTATCCGTTTAAGTTTGTGATCCTGAGATTAATGTCGCCGCCTCAAATGTTGCCGATGACGTAATAAGTCTTCGGTCACCAAACGGCCACTCATTTTCAAACGGGCTCCAACTATACCCGTACATTGGGTCGCCTAATGCCGCACACTTACCGGAACCCTTACTGTGGTCTCATCCAAAATCTCAGAATTTGACATCAGTAGAAGTCTGTATGTTGCCAAATTTGACGTAAATGTGGTTCCAAGTTACGCGCATAAGGTTTGCTGTGTAGAATCATAGAAACCACAATGAGCCATTAAGGAGATACCTACCTCCGGCTTGCTGGTATGGACCCTCTGTAAGGACCCCGAATAACATTTCATAGCATTTCAACTCCATCGACTCCATCTCAAACAATGAGTAACAGGCACCTCAAAAATGTTTGCACTGCTGCCAAGGGAGAAACAATGGCCCAGGTGACAGCAAGTCACAAATTAAAATGGACTTGAAGTAGCCCGAGATCTTGGTGTTCCTCTCTGCGGTGGAATGCAAGCAGAATGGATCGCCTCTACCGGCACATCCGTCTTCAGTAAGAGTGTATGTCACGCAAAATCATCGTGGCATTAGCTTGGCAGTACTGGCGTCAAAGATGCTCTGGCACATTATTTAGGGCTAACTGATCGGTTAACGGAAGAGAAATGTTTGTGGGAACCAAGCTGCCTTTAACCCCTGTCGATAGTGCAACAACCACATCTTCACCGCAAGACAGACTTTTGAGCATTGAATCTCTTTTAAACGCCACATGTTGGTCGTTTATCTCGGTGCGAATATGGCTTGTGACTGTCGATTTTCAGAAACTTTGGCATTGCCAGGCAATCAAGGACATCCCCTCCAGATTTATGAGAGCACTGTTTGCGAATTCCTGCGGACGGATACAAGTAAAGGACAGGCTTCCGCTCAAGTCTACTACAACCATTAGTGTAACACAGGGCTGCCCACCCTCGCATCCATCTCCACCTTTGTTTTTGACATGCTACGTGAAATTTCTCTGCCCGCCTCTGAGACCTCGAGGGTCGAAATTCTCCCAGAACATTTGCTCACAGACACTGAGTGGGCAAGCCGTATGGCTCTCCTTGCTTCAAATATTTCAAATAACCTGAATAATCCTACCGCACAGTTTGGCATGTGCTTTATACATGCAAGATGAAAGCGCCACCGCCTGATTGGAGCAAACCCAAATTTCTTACCTTCAATCTTTGTGATAGATACAGTTGCTTACCTGGGCAGTCGTATGAGTTCCGGTTGAATGGCTGGAGATGAGATTACTTCTCGAATCGGAAAGACCAGGGCAGCTTTTGCCAACCTCCGACACCTATGGCGCCGACGTGACGCTAGTTCGCCTGTCAGTGACAGAATTGACATTGCGGCTGTGCGATCAGTACTGCTTTATGGATCCTCTACGCTCAGAGGACATATGAAAGATGTCATTGTTTGACCACCGGTGTCTCCGAAGCATTGGTCGGGTCTGGTGGGAACATCTGATTGGTAATGGTGAGGTACGCCGGATGGTTCTAGAAGAAGGAACTTTCCCCCGATATATGAATTACTCACACTTCATAGGTTACGCTGATTAGGAAGTCTGCTCCACATGTCAGAAGACCGTCTGCCTCACAGAGGTCTTTTCGCCCAGGCCTTTGCTCAGTGGAAGTGACCAAGAGGTGGACAGTGTATGACCTGGTAACGAAGCGTGAAAACACTAGCCAGTAAACTTACTCGGATCGACAACTGTCGCCACTCTTGATGAGGACCCCGGGACTCAACTCACCAATGTTTGATGACATTAGCAGAAATGACCCAACCACGCAGTCAGTGGCGCTTGCGCGTCAAAGCTACCGCCTTCAATGCATGGATATCCTGCTCCCGAACTAACCGAACCTACAATCGCCTCCAATGGTTGACTGTATGACCCTTTCCGGTGATCGAAATTGTAGCAGGTGGAACCAATATGCCAATGGTTTATGGCTGAAAAGTTGATCGGTTGATTGATTCTGCAATGAACTCAAAGTTTGTTGCCATGCTGTGATCCGGGATTCCGCAAATTTATTCTCTCCCGAGCGTTCAGCGTATGTTTCCCATGTTGTTCAGCAGGTCAGCAACCGTCTTCCCCGCCGCATTTTGTATCACTTGATGCCAACCATGACGCTACTGCAAAAGATGCCGTCATTTCACCCTCTTCGGTTTCCAAAAAGTATTTTCGATTGTTTCTTGGGCATTGATCTCTAGTGGTGGGATGTTTTCCCGCTACCGTAGTTCTTTTGAAATATTGTATGCTGATGGTCATGCTAGTGCGATGATTGGGCATAATTGTACCGTATTTTGTGAACTTTGGAAGTCCGTAGAATCGGGCAAATTCTGAATCTCGGGACTTCATCCTCCAATTCTCTACTTGTTTTGTTTCCTGGAGATCCTTAAGATTCCTCAAGATTTTATTTATTTTGTAAGCTTTGTGGTTTGGTTGTCCTGTAGACGGCGGTAGGTTATTGTGTCGCTGAGTAGAGCGTTGGTTTTGTCGATGTATCCCTCTTCGTTTACAATGTGATTCTTCCTTTGTTTGCTGACAAAATAACGATGGTTTCGTCCGCTTTGAGGCTGCTTATTGTTGTCTTTTATTCAGTATGACCTATTTCACGTGGTAGCTATGAAAATAACTTGACTAGTCTTTTTGGGGTTTCATTGAGGCAGCTTCGAGGATAACTGACCTCCTTGAAATTAAGATCGAGCCCTTTGATGAATACTTTCCCCGCTATAGTGAGTCGCCTGCTGGAAAGATTTATCCATGCTTCGTTATTGTTGCGCTCTTTTGACTTTACTATCTTGGAGGATTTGTGCTGGAGTGTGGCTCGTTTCCTTTCAGTCGTGCATTGCACTCTGATCCATAGCTCTACTGATTTGTTCTATTAATTCGGGTCCCAGTGTTCTCACATATGTCTCACCTTATTGACTGGGGACCCCATCGCATTTTCTTAGTCCGTTGTGAGCATCCATAATCATTAGACTAGTCATTTGCTTACCTTTCTGTCTAACAAGCTTCCATGCCCCAGGGTATTTCAGTAGTGGTCGGTAGGACAAGGTGCCTGGTGATGCGTTTTGTCGTGAGCACTCTTGGAGGAAGCGAATTTGCTGTCAAGTGGAAGCCATCTGGCATGCAAGAGCTTCCCATCGACGGACTGTTTTCAGCACAGAACCACCGACTGTTGGGGATGTCGCGTAATGTAGGAAGTTTGGGTGCACTACTTGGTTGTTGTTCTGTCAGCTGACCTTGGCAATCTGATTGCAAACAGAATAACAACCGTACATGCTTAGTCTCATTCAAATTGTCCGGGTGTTTTCACCAGCGTCACTCTGGTTAGCGTTGACATTATGGATCGGATGCGTACTCTGATTTGTCATCGTCAAAGCAGCCCCACTAATTCTCAGTTGAATTATCAAACAGCCACACCACCAGGCCGGCTTCCAGAATGATTTTCGGAACAATTAGATCTGTTGACTGATCCTGAGAAGCAGAATCTCTGGATAGACTGTGAGGGTACTGTTGTTTCTAAACGAGATGATCCAACGTAAGCGTAAGGAAGGCTTACTGAAATCCGCGTGCTTATTTCAATTCAGACAGTCAACCTATTAAATGGTACGATGGAGAAGATTGAAGCACTTAATTTCTGGATCGGAAACAATCAATAATGCTGGTCAATTTCTACACAAACTACGTAACGTCAGTATAGAAGACGACAAAATCATGCTTTCTTTTGATGTCACATCACTTTTCACTTCAATCAACCACAACCTCACCAGACTAACCATAGCGGAGCTGCTTCAGAATAATCCAAACACGACAAAAACCATAAAACCCGATAGCCTATGCAAGCTGTTAGACTTTTTTATGGATACATACTCTACCTTCGATGGATAAATATATCAGCAGCTGAAAGGGACTCCAATGGGATCTCCAATATCACGAATTTTCGCTGAGGCGGTAATGGAAAAATCAGAGCGCGCGGTACTGCCAATTCTCAATCCAAAGCTGTGGATCCGCTACGTAGACGACCTCTTTGTCATCATGAAACAGGATTCAGTATACAGTGCACGTAAACTGCTCAACACGACATTTGAAGATATCAAGTTTACAATCGAACAAACGACCACCATTCATGCACGTTTTAGTGAACAGAAAGGTAGATGGGACTCTGGAAACCTGCGTATATCGGGAAGAGACAGATGAAGTAATGAATTACAACAGCAGTCATCTAGTAAATCACAGGAAGAGCTGCGTCCAAACCCTGGTCAAGAGGGCGGAGGCACTGCAGCACCACTACGGAAGAGGGAAGAAAACCATCTATTCAGAACAAAGGGTATCCAAAGTATTTTGTCAAGAGAAGCTTGAAAGAGAAGACGTCCCAACAACAGCAACATCAAAAACAAGCCACCAAAGGGGTAGTTCTGCCTTACATCAAGAATATGTCGGAACTCGCAACCAGCTTATTAGCTCGTGGCCTCAAACCGAATGCCACTCTAAGGGCAACCGAGAAAAAACCAAGAGGAACAATGTGATGTACCAAATCAAATGCAACAAGTTCTACGTTGGACAAACTGGGAGGAGATTATGCGCACGAATAAAGGAACACGCGGCTGTCAGGAGACACGATCCCCTATCCTTGATATCCATACACGAAGACCAAGAAGGCCACAAATTTAATCCGGAAAACACGAAAATTTTGGCACACGGAGACACGAGACACGGAAGGGGATTTCCGGAAGCGTGGTACTCCATAGGGGATTCAGTCAACAGATGTATTGAACTGGATCCCATTTGCGCAACACTACGTGCAAAGGACCAACATCTTAACCGGAATACTTAAGGAGAAGCGAATATCGGTTTCAAAAACTAAGAAACAAGGAACACTTTGGAGACAGATTAATAAAAATCACAAGCCGGAACTTGGAAGCGTCAAGAACAGAGGTCACGTGGGCATCGACGAACCAGGACACAGGATAACAGAGCAACCAATGGAACCGCCTGACCGAACAACCAATCGTGATCAAAGGTCACCCCGGGCTAGAAGCACATATATTAACACTCACGCAATACTACTCAACGCACAACCACCAACCCATCTGTACGCACCACTACGTCATTTCGACTGGCGATTAAACGTTTGCAATGAGATTGCCCAGCTCAGCGAACAAGCCAACGACCAGAGTACTTGTGTTTTGATTACGGGTGATAGTTTTCAGGAGCAAGCGTAGCTGCGTCATACCTTCTTTCTTGCACGGCTTTCGTCACTTCATTGGTAACAACGTGCCGCTTGTATGGTAAATAAGTAAACAAAAACTTCATCTCGGCTCGAGGGCAAGTTCTACTGTGGTGCGGTATAAGCTTTCCCGGATAATTATTTTTCCACGGGGTGTTAATAGGGATCTACAGTTTGCAGTCGTCAGCTGGGCAAATTCGTCTGAATCAAAGTACGAACCGATGTGTATTTATATTGTTTTGGACAAAAACTGGTAGTTTTAGTACTGTCCCTTACAATTATATTCACGATAAAACGAATGCTTCGTCTTCCCTTCTGGTTCCCTGATTGCTAAAATGTCCAACAAGGCAAGAGAGTTGTCCTTAAATGCATGAGTGAAACGGAGGCTCCGATGAAGTCAACAGACGCCGGAAAGCATTTTTTCTTATTGCGAGTGCCGATAAGCGACGATAAAACTCCCATCTAATTGGTGCGTGTACAGCTGCAATACCATGCTGCTCATTTCCACTTCCGCCACGCATTGAGCAGACAGACTTGGACTCAATGGACCGCCTAGTACCCGGCTATCAAGCCTTGGGAACAGAATCTTGCATCTTCGGTACAAGTTGAGATGAGGTCCTCAGTAATTTAGTCCGGAAGTGAATTGATGTCATGGCAAGCCATAATGGAATCACAAATAAAGTCAACTGCTTCTTCCGGAGGCTCGTCTGTACAGAAAGCTTGAAAGTCGAAATAACGTAACCGGATAAGAAAAGTTAGTCGGGTTCAAAACAAATCCTTAGGTAGCCCTCAAACTATTGATTGCCGGTTTTTCTATTGTGGGCTTTAGTACGCTGGTACACCAAGGGAACACCACTAGCTACTAATTAGCAATCAAGCAGACAGAAATGGATCTTCCGAAATGTCTACGATTTGCGCACCCAGTCGTTTATTTTTCGCTTGGAGATAGCGATCTTACCGTGCAGTACGTGTAGCAATGTCCGGACCCTTGCATTTGGTACTCTTTTGTGGCACATGGGCTCAGGTCTGCATCTGTCAGCGTCTACCTCGAAAGAGGAGCGTGCATGACAACCCTTTGTTAACGAACTGGATCAGTGTTGCCTCAGCTTGCAGAAACTGTAATTCCAGGAGATCAACGAAAGGCAACATATTTTGGTATGTGCAGTTTGGATTCTGGTCTGATTCAAGCTTGCAAATGTTGTTCCCACCAGCTGATGTTGTGTCCGTACATTCGAAGGATTGAAATTAATCAACACTTTCATTATGTCGCACTACATACTCTGTGAATCACTGGATTACATTGAACCGAGAAGTATACCAAATGACTCTTCACGTTACCGAATTAATGGAAGAATTTGATTACCTGATAATGGAAGTGAGTGTGGGAGTTTTGAAGAAGTCTTTTCATGCTTCCGATCGATTTACGTAACTGGAAATTTGTTCACACCTGGAGAAGTTCGAAATAATATTTTCAAGTGATGTTTTCGGATAGCTGATTGGTTAAGGTGTGAGCTCAGTGAGCGGCTCAATCAGGCTGTCAGTGGTGCTCGAGCGTCGAAGCTGTCACATTCAATGTGCGGCTGTCCAGTTTTCCATCCTCTCAGGACAGTGTACGATGTGAATTAAGTGATCATGCGATCCTTTCCAGTACTTGGCTGTATCTTCCACGAAATTCCGTTTTCTGGTGACTGAAAATAGCAGCTGGAATCAACGTACCGTTGTTAACTGAACTGAACTGATGCTTTTACCATTTGGAATTACAAACTGATTTTTCTTTGTAATCGCACTATTTCCTTTAGGCAAGTAACCCACAGTCACGTTCAAACTAGAGCTACACCCGGTTTTAGGTTATCTTGTTAGTACACTCAGCACTTAATGATAATAACTCTCTGTAGGTATAGATGTTACACCTCCTATAAGTTGTTTCGGCTTCTAAATTATTAGAAAACCAACGTGAAGGTATTGTGCTTGTGGCAGCTCCGTGGGTGAATCTATTTAATCTGTTGCCGTATGCGCGTCAAATCACGTGCCCTATTAGCAGGCTTGTTTACAGGCGTTCAGCACGAAGGGAGAACCAAAGTTTGAGAAAAGGAGAGTTGTCTCAGATCTTTTCGAAGTAACTAAGCTTTTTTAAACTCTGCTATTTCTTCTTTCATGAAGATTCGTTGTAGAGGGGACGAGGTGACTCAGTGTTTAGAGCGCGAATTTACTGACCGAAAGGTCCGTCGTTCGAACCCGACCTCTGTATCTCGACCGCTCCTGTTTAGGCTGGACAACATGGCAGTATCCCAGCCCTCGTGCTTCTTTCGGGTGGCGTGGCAGCTAGGCACCGAAAGGGTTTTTACAACTGAACGATTTTTCCTGTTGTCGATGCTTTGTCGATGTTTCTGCAAATAATTTTCTTAGGGCGGACGGTACCGAGATTGAACGCTTCTTGGGCGACTGGACCGTAGAACATTCAGTTTGAAAGCAGTCATTTGCTCAACCATCCAGACACATTCACTCCAGCGCTTTCCATGCATAACAGTCTCTTTTAACGGTTGCTTCAAACGACTTTTGTTTAGTAACTTGTCTTCAACTTGTCTGGGTCAACCCTGCATTGAAACGTGCGGTTTTTCAGTGCTAGCGAGTGAAATGAGCCTGCGGTAAAAGCACCATCTACCATCGAATGTGATGGACTGCATATCATGAATCACTCATTTCCATTCTTACTGGAATCCCGGTTTCGGTACCTCTCAGTAATATTTACTAAGAGAGGCTTTCCTGTGTAAACACTTCAGACTTGTGTGAATAAGGGTGTTGATTTTTTCCGAATGGTAGCCAACCCCAATCGAATGTATTTTCACCTAAAATCTAAAGCAATTACCTTGAGTCTCCCTAACCTACTGGGACCGAGCTGCGTACCTTAATTGTTTTTTACATGTTCTTCCTTCGGGTTTTCCAGTGGAGTATGTTAAACACTAGGCACGCTGATTGAAGCTAGTCGTACCACAAATTCAAAGTCTATAATTACTACTTAGCCTTGAAGGAATACTGTACAACACTCTTTTACTGTCATGCTCTTTTGAGCTGCCTAACCTTGACTTGTTTGTTGACTCTTGACTTCTGTTGCAAAAGCCCTTCTCCTATGGACGTGGCCAAACTGATGTTCGGCGAGGGGACGTATTTGGGCTTTTGAATGCGGTGTGGACACAGGCCTCCGGTTCTCCTACAGGGCTTCATGGTTTGTTAATCAATTACCAGATTCCCGCGGTAACCCTGCGTGGTCCATCGTGCAAGCATCGGTCGCTTAGCAGCTCCCGAAAAAGTCCACGTTTGGGGAAGTAAGATTCTAGTGCTGACCAATTATCCGTGATAACCTTATTAGTACAGTAACAGCGACTTTCCACTACCGATCGTAAACACTCCTCATTTTGGAATTCACCTTGGAGAATTTTCAAAGAATTAACTGTTATTGGAAAACATACCCTGATTGCAGTAGATTTTTTCCAAAAGAATCCCTCCGGATGTCTGGATGGTGTCTACTAACAAGTAGCATGGGGCGTCCACCAACTTTTACATTCTACTTTGACCCTCCACTTAAGTAACGGCCACACCGAGCAAAAAATTGTCCTTGTTTCGAAAAGACCTTTGTGTATGTGTGTGAGTGAGTGGGAGACAGACAGCACTATTAGCTGAACGTGCATCCACTTTGAATGTCATTTCGTCACAAGGGGCTAACAACACCCGGGAACTCTTTTTACGGCTGAAACCCGTAAAGCGTGTTTAGTTATGCGATGATAATTCTAGCAGTGAAACTTTGGACTGACTGATATTTGGTTGCTCCGGTAACCAGACATCAGCATTAAGACAAACATTTAGGTGAGATCGGTTTCCAAGCTTTCTGCAAGAGGCACTGCGGGATCTTGCTTACAATTAACTTTGGATATTCGTTCTGACCAACATCTGTTCGGTTTTTGGAGTATGTGGATTGTATCCGTTAGTTTAGTGATACCTACCCCAAAAAAATCGTTCAGCTGTAGCCCCCTTTCGGTGCCTAGCTGCCATGCCACCCGAAGGAAGCACGAGGGCTGGGATACTGCCAGGTTTCCCAAGCCTAGACAGGGGAAGTCGAGAGGCAGAGGCAGGGTTCGAACCACGGACCTTCCGGTCAGTACGCTCGTGCTCTAACCGCTGAGCTATCTCGCCCCATACCTACCCAAGTTAATTGTATTTTGCTATCAAACACGAGCTCGAAATAGCTCAATGGTTCAGGTGCTAACTTACTGACCGGAGGGTCTGTGGTTCGAACTCAACCTCGGCATTTCTGCTGCTCCTATCTAAGTTTAGGCAACTACCTAAGCCCTCATGCTTCCCTCGGGTGGCATGGTAACTAGGCACCCAAAAGGTGTTGCAGCTGAGCGATTATTATTATTCTATTATTATTATTCTAGAATACACGTGGTTATGAGAAACTGCTGGCACTGTATTCACTTTTTGGAAGAAGAGGTGTATTGAACTTCGAAACAGAGGACAATATTGATGCTTCATAATACCGTTTGAGGTCAAGGGGGAACGGAGAGAAGGTAGGGTTGAACTTTGATACGTCCATCATCCGCGGTGTCCCATCCTCACAAACCTTCGAATTTCTTACGGCATTCACTCACTCAAAGGGGTTGTTTTTCCAGTGATCCACCCTTTTTTCCGCCTTCTTATGCCGCATCTACTTCCCACAACTGAGTAAGCACTATTCACTTACTAATTCCATTGGTTTTTTGGTCTTCGGATTTGGAAAGTTTCGTACCGCGTACAGTTCGTCGGGTCTCTTACACGTCTGTTTCCCTCAGATTTGTCGAAGGAATTTTGCGCTCTCTCAACAATCTTCAAGAACGGTTGCACCAATCCTTCTGGTATTACCTGCTCCCAAACCCCATGCGGTATATATCGATCGGAGTGTATATTCCCCCCGTTCTAATTCTCATTGGTAGTCTGCTAATCAAGGTAGGTTTATCTCACTTTAAAGCCAGTTCCGCCCGACGTTCATAACGTTGCGTACAACCTAATATTATCTTTGATTACTAATTCCAGACGGTTGGATTTTGGTGTGTTTCTGTGCGTACGTCTGAGACCAAGATTGTGTCAGATGACTCACTTAATACTACAGCTACTACACTACGAACGGCGCTGTCACCTGACGCTGACCAACATGTTCGGAAACGCAGTAAACTACCTAGTAAACCAAGTTCACCTGCCACTGAGAAGACATCGTCGCCAAGTAAGGTAAGAAAGATCTGTTAAATCAAGTTTTGTATTAACTGCGTAACGATTGTCTATCCATTCCATGTGGAACCGTTTGAAGTAACTTGAACACGTTCCTTATCAGTAATGAGTAACCGGACCACATCGCTACGACGTTTGGAATGATCTGCTGTATCACATCCCTTGCTTGTTCAGCATGAAATCATTCTCATGAACCGTTTCTGTTTGTTCCGGACGTTGGTATGAAGTCGAACACAGATGGTTTAAGCGACAATCAGAAGCACTATTTTTTCCTCCAAGAAGTTCCTGAGGACAATTTCACTGACAGAACCTCCTTGAATGAATGAATGTGGACACCGTTGAGGGTTTCGATAAGATGAATGGATTACATGAATGTTACTTTTGTGTATTGGTTCCCAATTTCGCTAAATTCGACAGTATTGCCGGTGCAGTCAGCATTAGTCACCTATCCGGTTACCATTCGTAGCCTCACCCATCCACATTTCAAGCTGTAGAACGTTTGCCCACGTGAAAAACGGCAAATATGGAGGAAAAGGTGTCCCGAATAGTTGCTCTGATAGTCGTTCGAGCAACACCTCTCAAGACATTTCTGTGTAGATAATACAGATTGGCTGCTCATCTCTCCACATGCAGTTTTTCGTTATATCTATATCTTCAACATCGTTTTACAAGAAGCAGGTTCAACGGAATGTTTTCCTTGCTCTCAGGCACCAGCAATGCCAAGAATGGTTTCTATATGAAGAGTGACTGACAACGAAGAACGAGTAAGGTGCTAATCAGCACAGACATGTCCACACTTCCCAACATTCGCCCGCACAACCCGGGTAGAAACTGGTAGTTAAGACGCCACTAAGGTTGATGAACAAGATAAACGTCGGGAGTCATGGGGAAGACCATTCCAGAAGACCGGTTGTAGCAGGTATTACGGTGCTTCATTATCGCCTGATCGTTTGCGTTAGTTTGTCAGGTTTCTCAGCAAGAGGTAACTCAGCTGCACTGTAGCCTAGCTAGTTAACCATAGTTTTTTTGGGTGCACTTCTCATCAGTGGTTTTCTCATTGTCTGGCTAGTCACCAACCGAAATGACCTGTAGTTGAAACAAAAAACTTTGAAGTCGCATACGATAAACATGTTTCTGGTCTTCGTACATCAAATTCAAAGCTTATATAATTTCCGGGATACAGTGAGCGCTCCGAAGTAGTTAGTACCTCAATCGATTGGAATCAATTCGAATTGCGGTGAATATGTAGTGGAGTAGAATGGCATCCAGTTATAGAATGATTCATGTGGACCTATAGAAAACTGCTCAGAAAGAGGAACTGGCGTATGTACATCTGGATTCAACAGGCTTCTCACTCACAACACTTTGTAAAACGGAGTTTTCAGTAACGGACCGCATCTACCTCCTTGCCGGTTATCTCATGCAACTTGGGGCCACGTACTAGTTGGGAAAACAATATTGCTATACCGGGAGTTTATTACCCAATGTTTCGGCCACTATGGACGACCCTCTGGAGTGGAATAATCAGAATTACAACAAACAAACAAAAAAGAAAAGTTGGCGGCTACTGTTGCAAGGATGCCATAAAGACATCATTGGGTTTGTCAAGGGGACACGCCCACGTCCACGGTTTGAAGCGCATTTTTGCTCTGATTATTGACCAGACAGCTGACATGGGCAGCCCGTCGTTTCGGTCAGCGTACGTTGGATGAGTTACCAGCATCGTTCTGCATGTTTCAAAAGTCCTGTTCTGATTGCTCGAACTTGATCTGACTAGACCGTGTGATTCTCTGCTAGGGTGTGCAGAACAATGCCTAGATTTCTTTCCAGTTTGCTTTATGTTGATGCACGTTCTGAGGTGGAAGACGAACACGTCTCTTGTGTTGACAATCCACGTTCTCGGTTGCCTCCTAGTTGTATTTCCCGCAACATCTCCCGTACACATAGTCAGTTTGAGCGCCTGCTGAATTGATATCGTTAGGGTGGAGCAGGTGCTTTTTTGTTGTGTTTTCTGTCCTGGAAACAGTGTGTATGTTAAATTGGGCTAAAATCGCGCGAATTCGTTCAAAAGTCTGTAGGTCGATAGAAAGGTCTCCCTTTCAACCTGTTGTGTTGTTTGTGACTCATCCACTGTCTTCTCTAGGAAGGCTACTGTGCAGCCGCACTGATGCAGCGTGTCTTTCACTGCGTTAGTTTCACTGGCTTTCGCAATTTCATCAAGTCAGATCTTGTTTACTCTGTTAATTAGTGACTGTACAAGAGTTCGCTTCATCCTCACTGGACGATATGAAAATGACTCACAAAATCGTCCTGAATGGGTTGCTTTTCGATACACAGACACACTAAAACCCGGCTGTTTGGCTGTGACAAGACAATGCAGGAAGCTTGGGGATCGCTGCTAACTTTCAGTTTAATAGTTGTAACACTTGAGCCATTGCATAGGGAGCTGAGGAAAACTAGCAATTTACACACCATGACTACGAATGTACCATCGACGTATCGCCATCAGTTGCGGGGTGAGTTGCAAAAATTACCCGTCACTTGTTTTTCTAGGTTCCAATTAAAATATTCGTAAGGGTTGGTGCATGTGGGGAGCCCATCCCTACTCTCTTTTAGTTTGACTAAACGCTTTAAATGTGATCGTTTCAGTTTTTGGTAGACGGACCTTCTTTCCTGATACCATTTTCGGTAGGTGACAGGTTAGTAAGAGTAATCAGTATCGAGTTATTTTGTGATAGTCGGAATAGACTTTCAAGACCTGTGTCTGGCGACACTTATGTGCGGTGAACGTACGTTAAAAATGATAAACGTGTCACTGTCATGTAATGTTACGCGCGCCTAAACGTGCACACTCACGTAACATTTCAGCTCAGCTAATTTCAGTTTACTTCAATCCAATCAGCTATAAACCATCAGCGAAGGGTATGTTGGTTCCAGCTCTTGCAGTTTCGGTCACCAGAAAATGGCATTCGACGAGCTGGTTTTGATAGTTTCGTTTGACTTCTGGATCCACTAGCTTCTCAATGGCTAAGCGAGGTTTGCGCGTTTTGCGTACACCTGAAAAGCGCAAAGAAAAGCAGCAGCGTACAAGTGCATGGTCG
>CM030369.1:129218402-129318061 GCA_003604175.2 Clonorchis sinensis | reverse complement strand
GAATTGCGTGCCTATTTATTGTGTACAATGTGAAGAGAGGGATGACAGTTGCACAAACTTGACCTCGCACAGCTTGACCTGATGCAGGTAGTAGCCGCGTAACCAAAATGGATGGGAAGTTTCAGTGTACATGTTGTCGGTTAAGGTTGCAAGCGGGACAGGATTTTGTCACGTGATTTGTGCGAATGTAGGAACAATCGGGATTCGTGGTCTAGCGAGTGCAGATATACTAGACAAATTAAGCGAAGTTGGCTGAAGAAACAAGAGAGTGACCGCATTTCTGACCCATTAAGCAGTGTGAATCGCATTACCGCAGTGTATATTCTGTTCATGACAGGCAAAATGTCGTGACCTCGGCGCCATAGGTGCTGGGGGCTGGCAAAAGCCGCAGTGGCCTCTCTGATTCAAGAAGTTATCTCGACTCCAGCCAGCCCAACGGGGCGTATTCGACTGGGGAATAAAAAATTCGTCCACTACGTTGATTGGTTAGTCTGCAGGAATGAGGCTTGGGTTTGGTCCCACCCAGTCTTGCAGCAGTACTGTGCAGGTGTAGAGTGCATAACAGACCGTGTGTCAGAATTATTTAGTTTGGTTAAGATGACTTACACCTTCGAAGGACCTGAGCCAGGGACAACGATATCATCCACGTACTCACTGTCTGTAAGCGAATGCCCCAGGATACTATCGGGAAGGTCAGATTCCTGAAAGTAACCATTGAATGCCCGAAATCTACTGAGACCCACAGCTCCACTAGATGCTGATCAGACAGACAGCGCCCCCTTAATATGCAGCGCGTCACAGCGTCGTACCAAAGCCAGACAGCGTGAGTCAGTGTATGATCAAGGTCAGACAGTGTCCCTCCAATAAAATAGCTTGAGGCTGTTGTATTTTCGCACTCACGCTACCACACTCGCTTGTTCGGAGTAAGGCTGTCGTGTTCCCTTCGGTGAGTCTTTTTCCGGCACTAGGCACTGGAGCAGGGTCGGCAGTCAGATACAGCAGATTGGCGAATCAGCAGATATAACAGGTATATTTTTAGAAGGGACACCTTTGATCGCCAGACACCGTCAAAGATTTTGTAACACCTGACGGTGTACACGCGTGCGACTAATATAGTTTCTATCCTCCAGGAATCTTATTGTTTTCGAATCAAGACCGTTGCTAGCTGACAGAGTTGACATGGCACAATGGAAGCTACTTAGCTACAAAATGGAAGTACGACAACAATTGTTCTTTTTATATATGGTTTTGTGGTTTCAACAAATTGGCGAACCGAAGTGCTTCGGTGGATCTTCCGGAGTAATTCTCATGCTCACAGAATTGCCTTTACAACACCCGGATAAACCCAGCTTTTCATCGGTTCTTAGGTGGAGATAAGGAAAGACGAAGACGGTATTCCACCGACTCTCGCTCGTTTGGCCATATGGACGGTGACCTCCTTCGCGTTTGGTCTCTTTCTGCATGTTTCACCGAAGGTGATATTTCTTCTCTACGAACATCCAAAATGGGATGGCATCCAACATTTTTGGGGTATCCAACCACTGGTTGGCGATTTCCTGGCCTTCACTGTGCTGTGTTTGTTTGGTGTAGTCGCCTTTGCTACTCCCTTAATCATCACAATCATCTACCGGTAAGTGATAGTTCTTTACAAACAATTCGGTCGCTTGGTTTTTAAACTTATTTGTTTTTGAAGTTTAGTACTATAATTCACGTGTCCGTACTACTCAATCCTCGCACGATCCTTCTGATCAGCTCGTAATGGAGCGAGACAGTAGGCATGGAGGTCCCTTGGTGCGATATTGGTACCTCACATGTTAGGTAACCACAGATTAGAGCCCTGCGAACGAAGAGGTAAGCACATTAATAAAGCAGCTTCTTCCAAGGAACTGAAACCCGTACCATTGGAGTGTCTGGGAGATATGTCTGCCCAGCCTGTTGTGGGATTCATACAGTAGGTCCGCGACCATTGATACTTGATACTGTACAACTCGAGTGGATAGATGTATTGAGACAATGTTCTTGTTCATCCAGCTGGTAGAGCACCCTTTGGGTGAACGAAACGTCACAGATTCGTTTCCCGTTGTTAGCATCAATCTAACGATCATTTAAGCTTCCAGTTCAACGAAATAGTTTCCCAAAACAGAATGTACACTTTTTTAGAACGTGGAAACTAACAGCGAAACCGTACAGAACGCATAGAGCGGTGCTCGGGACTTTTATCATCGCATTAATTCATTTTTGAGCCAACTACCTTACTGAAAACGAGCGTGATACGAAACACTCATTTTCTAGTTTGGTTTCTTTTTTAAGGGAATACTCAACTTACTCCCAGCTGAACCTCGTTGGGCGAGATGGCCTAAGTGGTTAGAGCGCGAATTTACTGACCGGAAGGTCCGTGGTTCGAACCCGACCTCCGCCTCTCGACTTCCCCTGTCTAGGCTTGGGCAACCTGGCAGTATCCCAGCCCTCGTGCTTCCTTCTGGTGGCATGGCAGTTAGGCACCGAAATGGTGCTACAGCTGAACGATTCGAACCTCGTTTATGATACTTTTCAACTGAATTTGCTTCACAAAGACCGCCACGTGTTCCAGTCAGTACTGGGTTGTCGGAATTCCTTCAACAGCCCACGACTGATGTCACCCCCTTTGGAACACTTGGATCACTTCAGAGTTTCCATCAAGCTTACGTTCCGCTTGAGGCTAACTTGGACGCAATTCTCGAGTAGCGTTCCGTCGAGAAAGTACGCTGCGATATCTAGAATTCGGTCGTGAGCTGTCGAAGAGTTTTGAGCAATGTTGTGACTTTCCTTTATGAACATATACTGCGATTTCTCGAATATCGTACCAACTGAAAGAATATCATAAACGATAGATTCAGTTGAGTCCCCCGTGAAAACCAAATTGATATGCAAATGAGTGTATTTGTGGGAATCTGTCCGATTTGGGTTCAAGTAGAACATGAGGGTGACGGAAATTCGGGAACTACACCTACCTGATGGTTTCCAAGAAGGGAGAAACTGGTCATGGACTACTGAACAGTTTTCGACAATCTTGTGGGTAGTGTTCCGTCGATAAAATGCTCGTGACGCGTTTGGGACTCGTTTACCTGAAGCGCAGGTTTAATTTCTTGATTAGTTACTACCCACTACACCTAAGTAGCTAAGTTACGGCGCACGTTTTCCTACATTTTACAGTGCCGTGGATATCGATCATGCTTCTGTCCGGTTGAAGCCAGAATAACCTACGCTACTCTCTAGCGAAGGTCAGTTGCCTCAAGCAACACTGCCGCAACTATGGCAGTGTGCAAAAATTCAAAAAAATCATTAAGTTGGCATAGTGTCACTCTGGAAGGCTTTAAAAATCACTATATCGACATTCAGCAGTATCCACCTCGGCTGCAGATCGTTATTCCAAAAATCCAACCCACTCTTGGACAACTAACTCCTGAGGTTGCCAACCTCCGAACCTGTGGCGCCGACGTGACGTCGGTTTGTCTGACAAGGTCAGAGTTTACACTGCGGCTGTGGCCTCTACGCGCGGAGGACATACGGAAGGTATCAGCTTTGACCATCGGTGTCCACGAAGCATTGGTCAGGTGTGGTGGGAACATCGGATTAGCAATGCTGACGTACGCCAGATGGTCTTAGCAAAAATGAACTCTCCTGTGATAGATGGATTACTCACGCTTCATAGGTTACGCTGATTAGGAAATGTGCTCCGCATATCAGAAGACCGCCTGCTCTTCTCACCCAGCCCTGTGCTGAGTGGAAGCAACCGAGAGGTGGACAGTGTGGTCTGGCAACGAACACTAACTAGTAAACCTAGTCGGGTCGACAACTGCCGCCTCCGTGGATGGGGACCCTGGGACTCAACTCACCAATGGTTAATGACACTGGAAGAAATGGCCCGATCGCACAGTCAGTGGCGCTCGTGCGTCAAAGCTACCGCCTCCAAGGCTTGGCTGTATGTCCCACATTCTCCCGTTTTCCAGTGATCGAAACTGTAGCAGCTGGAACCAATGTGCCTATTGTACACGGTTTATGGGTGATAAGGACAATGTCACTGTCATTCTTAAAAACTGGGATTGAGATAATAGACAGATTTGTCTACCTGAGCAAATGTATCAGCCCCGGTTGTTTAGCTAAAGATAATATTTTCATCCGGATTTGGAGGGCCAGAGCAGTTTCTGTAGACTTGCTTCACCTGTGGTGTAGGTATGACATCAGCTTATCCGTCAGAGGTCGAATTTACAATGCTGCGTTGCGCCTCATATCATATTATACGGGTCAGAAACCTAGCCACCGCGCGCTAAGGTCGAAAATCTCAGTGTTTAACCATCGATACTTTCTGAGCATCGCTTGAGTTTTGTGAAAACACCGGAGCGGTAATGCTAACGTACGTCGAATAGTTTCCGGGAGGGAACAGCTCGCCCACGACTGATCTGATCACACTCCATAGGTTGCACTGGCTTGGTCACGTGCTCCGGATACCAGTTGACCGACCTCCTCAAAGAGGCCTTTTCGCATAACCACACGAAGGGTAGAAACGAGCCAGACGAGGTCAAACACTGACTTGGCAGCTAAGTATGATAGTCATTACCAGCAAATTCAGCTGCGCTGGTCGGTGCTGTCTCTGTCGATGGGGATCCTGAGACGGGACACATCAGTGGTTAGAGGCATTGTTAGACATGGCCCAGTTACACCCTCATTGGCGCTCACTCATCCAAGCTCTTGCCTTCAATGCACGGCTCGCCTCTCTAACTCTTCAGTGAAAAGTTCACTGACACATTTACGAATCAATTGTATCAGCTAACGCTTTCAATGCTTAGGAATTTACCCACCTTCCCAAATCTTTGACGAACGAAACTGTGGTAGCTAGAACAACTCTACGGCAAGTACGCGCAACGGAAATGGAACCGTGTCCTCAATAAAGTCAAGTCTCAAACCAGTAGCTATGTACGAAAGATCACAAGGAAGCTTGGTTTGTCTGTACAGAATCTAAGAGCAACCCAGAATCGAGCTTTTATGACCTGCCAACGGACGCTAATTAGACTGGTCGTAGATTATACAACCACATCAACCTACGGGTTAGAAAAGTTCCTAAACCAAATTATTCAGACGCTGCAGAAAGATACCACACGCAACTTCGAAGATTCTTTTGATCTTGTCAACGAATTTAGACAAGAAACCGTGTACCTTAATGAAAAACTCAGTTTCGATGCATCATCTCCGTACACTAGCATACCTACCACTTGAAGCCTCGAAGTTTTGTATCATCTGTTATAAACTGATGTAAGTTTAGCCCCCGCACTAACTTATCGCCCACCGAACTAGTGTCGGGAGTAGAACTATGCGTTTCGCTCGACTTACTTCACAGTTAAGCAGATCTTGTACGAAGAAACAAATGAAGAGCCATGGGCCATCCAAACATACAAATCAAATATCATCATATCAAACATATCAAATATTTTACAGGACATCTACAAAAACTGATGCTGAATTGGTTCCCACACCCACGTATTTGGTGGCGTTGTATTGATGATACTTGTGTTCGTGTAACAAGAATTTCAAGGTAACTTGCTATATTTCATGAACACTCTTTGTAGTGGTGTAAGCTTTACCTGCGAATTTTAAAGTAACTAACGTTACCCCATCCTCCCTGACTGTCTTGTTAGAGCTGGCGTGTCAGATTTTGATGTAACTTTATGCCAAAAACCGACCCATTTTGAACAGTATGTTGATTGCTTTTCATGTCATCCTTTGAACATGAATCGAACTATTGTAACCTCACTGATAAAGGAAGCTAAATTGATATGTTTTAATGGAGCCTCCAAAGCCACTGAGATTGCAGTGGAACAGCTCTCCAGTTCCTTTCGTAGTGAAGGTGCTCGGTCAGTCGCAAACAAAGGAAAATCCATCTTAATAACTGTTCAGGGATACCAGTTGACCGACCTCCTCAAAGAGGCCTTTTCGCATAACCACACGAAGGGTAGAAACGAGCCAGACGAGGTCAAACACTGACTTGGCAGCTAAGTATGATAGTCATTACCAGCAAATTCAGCTGCGCTGGTCGGTGCTGTCTCTGTCGATGGGGATCCTGAGACGGGACACATCAGTGGTTAGAGGCATTGTTAGACATGGCCCAGTTACACCCTCATTGGCGCTCACTCATCCAAGCTCTTGCCTTCAATGCACGGCTCGCCTCTCTAACTCTTCAGTGAAAAGTTCACTGACACATTTACGAATCAATTGTATCAGCTAACGCTTTCAATGCTTAGGAATTTACCCACCTTCCCAAATCTTTGACGAACGAAACTGTGGTAGCTAGAACAACTCTACGGCAAGTACGCGCAACGGAAATGGAACCGTGTCCTCAATAAAGTCAAGTCTCAAACCAGTAGCTATGTACGAAAGATCACAAGGAAGCTTGGTTTGTCTGTACAGAATCTAAGAGCAACCCAGAATCGAGCTTTTATGACCTGCCAACGGACGCTAATTAGACTGGTCGTAGATTATACAACCACATCAACCTACGGGTTAGAAAAGTTCCTAAACCAAATTATTCAGACGCTGCAGAAAGATACCACACGCAACTTCGAAGATTCTTTTGATCTTGTCAACGAATTTAGACAAGAAACCGTGTACCTTAATGAAAAACTCAGTTTCGATGCATCATCTCCGTACACTAGCATACCTACCACTTGAAGCCTCGAAGTTTTGTATCATCTGTTATAAACTGATGTAAGTTTAGCCCCCGCACTAACTTATCGCCCACCGAACTAGTGTCGGGAGTAGAACTATGCGTTTCGCTCGACTTACTTCACAGTTAAGCAGATCTTGTACGAAGAAACAAATGAAGAGCCATGGGCCATCCAAACATACAAATCAAATATCATCATATCAAACATATCAAATATTTTACAGGACATCTACAAAAACTGATGCTGAATTGGTTCCCACACCCACGTATTTGGTGGCGTTGTATTGATGATACTTGTGTTCGTGTAACAAGAATTTCAAGGTAACTTGCTATATTTCATGAACACTCTTTGTAGTGGTGTAAGCTTTACCTGCGAATTTTAAAGTAACTAACGTTACCCCATCCTCCCTGACTGTCTTGTTAGAGCTGGCGTGTCAGATTTTGATGTAACTTTATGCCAAAAACCGACCCATTTTGAACAGTATGTTGATTGCTTTTCATGTCATCCTTTGAACATGAATCGAACTATTGTAACCTCACTGATAAAGGAAGCTAAATTGATATGTTTTAATGGAGCCTCCAAAGCCACTGAGATTGCAGTGGAACAGCTCTCCAGTTCCTTTCGTAGTGAAGGTGCTCGGTCAGTCGCAAACAAAGGAAAATCCATCTTAATAACTGTTCAGATATTCTACTGCGAACAAACTGCTGAATTTGTATGCTGTTATCAGAATGTAACCTACGCGCAACCTTGAGAATTGGCAACAACACTAGCAGACGCTAGGCGCACTCAGAAGACCCCTTAACACAGGTGATCAAACAGACTGGGTATACGAAATCTGTTGTGGGTTTGGAGTGTTACCTACATAGGGGGAGAAAGGGCAACTGAAAGTGAGCGCTGCAAAACACAAAAGGCGTACACGCTTTCCCCCCGTCCACTACTCATAAGCTTGCTGAAAACTCTTCGACAGCCCGCGACTGGTTTTGCCCTTCTTAGGGCACATCAGATAGGCACAGCCCCCGAGTTTCCGTCAACCTTATGATCTACTTGAACCTAAATTGCACGAAATTAGCGAAATACACTCATTTGCATTGCGCCTATACAACGTATCGCGATATCTCGAATATCGTACCAACTGAGGCGGCCTGGTGCAGCACATTCAATTGCTTAAGAACATGATAAACGAGAGATTCAGCTGGGTTCCAAGTGAGTCTCCCGTCAAAACTGAATTGATATGCAAATGAGTGTATTTGTCGACGTTAGTCCAGATTCGCTACGTAGTTAGGGCTCATAAACACCGGCAAACAGCTTGAACTGGCTAACCTCAGCTTCAACGCACGCACATATGACTGCTACTCCTTGGTCAGTCGAACAGTCTTTTGAAGCTTAACCGCGCAAATACAATTACCAGTCAGCCCATTTTACCTTCGTCCCTTTTGATTCCAATTGTTTTTCTCCTGAGGAAATGTTGGGCTATTTATCAGCTCTGCACTTAACTATGGGTTTTTTTATCAATAAGCCTCCGACTGGAGTTTGGATAATCAGCAATAAATGACCGCGCGATGTGCCGCTCACTTCAGGTTCTCTACTTTCGGCAGCTGTGTTGTGTTGAATGATCGTCTGCTTGTCAACCGTTGGCACCTAACCACTGGCTTTTTAATCGTCAGTGTTCGGAATCACTGGTTCTTTGGAGACTGAAGAATGGGGAAACTTCACCGTTCGTCAAACTGTTCTCACTCAAGCCAAGTGGTCAACGACGGCAGTCAATCTTCCCTAATTCATGTTTAAGTGGCACCGAAAGCAGTCCCATCTTATGTCTAGATTTTTGGGTTTCCCTCCTCTGATGCTGTTCTGTAACCCTACCAGACTTAGCAGTAATACTGGAAGTTTATCAAAGAGCACAGCCGATTGTTAAATATAAACTAGTATTTACACAGGCTTCCAAGCTGTCGTCTGGCAGCAAATGCAACACCCGAAACCCTCAGTGTTCATTTTGTTGCCACCAAAGAAATACTCTTCTGTAACCACAAAGGTTTCCGATGCCATCAGTTGGTTGGCGGACACAGTGATTCTCCTTCCAGCCGAAAAATCCAACGTGTTTATTATTCTAGCCCAAAGAGTAAACAACAGCTATAAATATATCTCTCCCGAGTGTTAGCTTACTTAATATTCTCGGGAGATATCGTCAGTCAGTCTGTCAGATCCTCATGTAATCCGCCACCTCAAACGTCTGAGTCTGGTTTTCCGTTTTCAGGAAGCTAAAACGACCTTCTATTGTGTTATATTGTTTAGTTGTCGCTGCTTAAACGCATCCATCTCTGGATCGTAGCTACTTTCAAACTACTCACAGTTTGAACAGCGATGAACAAACAGTGCGGGTTAACACCAGCAGACTACAACCATCCCACTAAGAAAAATTTGATTGACCGTCGCCATAGTGATACGGGTGTAAACTTGCGGCTGTGACTGACTCATATACTCCATGTAATCTGGTTGCAAGCACATTGGTGCCTAGGGTCGGAAGAGCGCGAACTCGCCTGACCATGGTTGCTGAAGTTTGTCCCTATCGTGTCCACCAAACTGGGATTTTTTAGTGAAGCACGTTGGTTTCGAAATCGTAATCCTCGCTGTGCAGAAACGTACCTATTCAGTACCCACTAAATCAATGCGTTCTGATCGTTTTTATGCGAAGACTGCCGACGCGATCATTACTCAACCACTATTTACCTGTGTGTACATACACTTCACCTTTGCTTCACTCTCCTTGTCTGTCGATCTCTCCATATATTACTGATCAACTATGCTAACTTGCTGTACCATATAAAATTCTTGTGTATGCTCTCCCTATCAGTGGATCTGCACATGTTACACATGCCTACGCAGCCAACCTTTAGTCTATTTGCTTTTGAATTCAGCGGCACTTTACTGTACCAATCGGTCACGTGATACCGTGTAACGACTGGTATGCCGGTTTTGTCAGCCGATCAATAGTGCTTGTGTGCTTTTGTATACCCTTGGCAGACCTCAGTCTGATTTGTGTTTGTGTGCTCTTGCCACATCGCTTTGTACTTGTAATTTTGTCCTACTTTCTATTAGTGTGCCTATGTGTTCCAAATGGATGCAAATGAGTTGTTTTATTCTTTCCAACCAAGAAGACAGACTTCTTGTCCACGACGCAGTTGCTTTTACCGATCGTTTCTTCGTCCGACAGATTAGATTTGATTTTGGACCAGGTGGCGGCGTTCACCTAGAGGAGGTTAACGGTAAAGCTGAAGGATTCTGTCCTTTTGAAGGTCCTTGTCCATTGATTGCACACAAATCTCCTCAAACAGCAGCGCACCGTCCTACACGAATGCTGCGTATCAGCTCTACGTCACCATACTCTCATAATCGTCCTTCATAATCTTTCACTCACGACGAACAGCATTGTTCACCAATAAACATCACCCGAAATGTCGACTAAACTTCAAAGAGCCATGGTGTGATAACGAGGCGTGAGAGCCGTTACCATCCAACCAGTCGCCTGGGTTACTGCCATCTCCCTTGATGGGGACCGTGGTAAGACGAGGTCGTTTGTCGCACTTTTGGAAGTTCGCTTTCACTGTTCCGAGATGCCATCCGAAATACGTCGAGAATATTTGTCCCAGATTTGCAGGTTCGATCCAATGCCAACTATTCTTGGTGAAAGCCATACCTGCTGCTTGGACATCGTCAAGTGTTCGTTGCCCGAATGTTGGGGATAACACCATGAGTTTTCTAGTCATCAGTCTGCTTATTCCATGTTTATCGACCATGGAGGTTTCTTTGGCTTTAAACGTTGATGGCTGTTTAGCTGGGACTGGGGTAAATGTCCCGAGATCATCCTCGATCATCTTTTTCGTGTTATCATTCACGGAATGCTCGCAGCCTCACATTCGGGTAGCCATTCTTCTCCATGTGATACACCCAAATTTACTACTTTAGTTGGTGATGCGGAACGCTGAATGAGCAGGATGATTTTAAATCGTAGACTCCGAATATCAGTTCTGTGTTGTTTACTTGGACTACTACTAGATGTTCTTCCATCGCTGTTTGTTCTCGGGACGTTGAAATCTCCTAATTTATGTCACAGTGCACTGCTCCCGACAACTGACGATCATCGGGAATAGTCATTGATTTTAGGGCGATCTGGTGGTTAGTGTTCGCAACGACATCGTAGACAATTTAACACCAAACCCATGTGTACATATCTGTTAATCCTAGTTTGTGGTTTCGTCTTTCGTTCCATTGACTTTGAATAAACCTTTTTGTTGTTAAGGTGTCCCAGCGTTCTAAAGCTTTCATGCCCTAGGTCAGGCGCGTATCCTTTGGGACATCTTGACTCCGCGGCAAGTCTTTGGTTTACTGCGAGACAGTAACGTCATCTGGAAGGTATTGGGATGTTTTGACGTAGCAAGAGTGTCGTTTCTATCACCCCAGGCGCCCTAGAACACATTCCTCCAACCACGACAACACTTATTCTGGAATAGCCAAAACCAATCACCTTCACCCCATTTTTGTTTTTAATATTACTTGCCTCATAGTTTCCCTCAAGGAAGGGAGGCTTTGTCTATCTTCTCCATGACATGCTGTGTCACCACCACTCACATCGTGGTTGGGAGTCGAAAATCTCACGAAGAGGTCGTGTGCGGACTGTTCCTAGGTTCTTAAAATCAAACTCGACGCTTTTAATCGGTTCGACTGTTGATTACACTAATCGTGAATTGTTTTACTGTAAGTATCGCTGTGTCGATGTTATTATGTACTATTTACTGAGGTCTTGGCCATGAATCTTAGGGGCTCACAGAAGTGTATAAATTGTGCGTTGGATTGTTCCATGTTTTTCCTTTTTGTCCAACCTAGAACTCCGCTGGTTTTCTTTCATCTCTAGTTTCTGCGTTACTCGTGAATGTCAGACAGAACGACCGTGGGCCAGTTCTGTCCTGTTGATCACTTGGACGCTTCTCCTCACATGTATGGCTTGTCTGAACGTGTCCGCCAGTTTGTTGCTCAGTGCCTTTGTGGTACCCTTGTTACTGATATTTGTGCGCTACCCAAATCATTCAAAGTAAGTTGCCAGTTTCCTGGATTGTTTTTTCATTCTCCTTTGGACAAAAAAATAGAAAGCTTTATCACATGCAGTCCACTCTCGTTATAGCCTCGCCCTCCTTTTTCGAAAAAATGACTACAGACAAGCGTGATAATTGGATGTGTGCGAGCCGTTTTACGTCTTTCATCTGCACGCTGCTCTTACGGTTGCTTTTATTGGTGTACTTGACTCCTCAACTACGGTTAGATGTGCTCCACTTTTATTTTCCGAACTTACTGAGTGACAGTTGATATCGCTTGACCATAGCCGTTGTTCGAAGATAACACGGAGCAGGTGTAAATGTAGGCAAACTACAAACTAAGCAAATAGCATTGTCACTGTGTGACGGAAGGAAGCTGATTCGGTATTGGGTGAATGACAGTATAACGATGGACGCGGTAGTAAAACATTTACCCACAGACAGCCATGATGCTATTGTGAACAACCCGTGAAGTGGGAGTGTCATCGGCCCTCCATGAAGTCGCAGGTTCTTGGAGTGATCTCGGTGTTGAGTTGTACGCCACGTCAGCGTTGTTCCACCTTGCAGTTTTTTATCCTGTGCTAGGTAGACCACCTCCCGTCCGTTACCTTGATCTCGCAGTTTTCTATCTTCACTTTTGCTTTCTCCAGACGCCTCTCCTGTCTGTTCGGATTATGTTGGATCCTACTTTCACCTCCGGTTCTTCTCCTTCTCGTGTGCTACATCCACCTATCATTCTTTGAAAAGGGTATGCCGATTCGGGCCAGTGCTGTTGATCTCCCAGCCTTGCAGGATTTTGTAACCAGACTACTTGTGCAGCTTATAATTGAATCGGATCTTTTCGGCTCATGGGTCTGGCCACTCCTGACTTGCGGATACAGTTCATTGTGGCTGCTGAGTTGGAGCAGTATCTTGTGCGAGTGAGGTGAACTTGTTCGACCTAATGGTGATATTTTCTTTGGACGACGAACACTCGTACAACTTTTTTGATGTTTGCATTCTTTTTGTAACGCTTTGTATCCTCGTGTGTGATGTAGGCCGTTTTCATATAACGAAGTGGGGTACTTTATCCGCGGACTTTTGTTGTTTTCCTGCACGTAAGCTGCGTTTCGCACGCTCATTTTATCTTGTGCTCCAAGTTGGAAATTGAATACTGCGCAAAACCGGTTACTTCTGTGAGGTTGCCCTCCGTGATTGTCCTTGGCTCGCGAATGTTGAGTGAACTGAATCACCAGGTTTGAATAGTACTGTCTGCAGGTTCCCGACTAGCGGGACACTCTAGACCACTCCACGCTGTAGTGGATGAGGTGCGAAAGCTCTGTTCATTCTGCACTGCATGACCCGATTTAACCGCAAAAATGCAGCTTTCCTAACAGCTTCCTCTAAAAAGAACTCTTCCTATCCTATTGGTCAGTTGATAGGTAAATTAAGTCCATTTTCAGACTCAGAATCAGTTCAGATAGGTATGCTGTCTATTTGGGAGATTAAGATGCTTTTTTGCTGGAGCAAACTAAAGTGTTTCGACGAAACAACATTCCATCCGTAGTGGGTTAAGCTTCCGAAAATTAGTTCGCTATGGAATATCCACAGCACACCTGACCTGCACTGAACACGCAGGACAGTTTTTTTCCAAACTTAACCGGGTTTCCTGAGCGCAGTCGGTTGACTCTAATCTCAGGTCGTCTTCGAAACAAGACAGTCCAATGAGTCATCATAGGGAACCAGAATGTTTGAATCAAGACATCCATGAAACAGCAGATACAACAAAATACCAGAAGTCCCTTGGCTGCGCACTTCTTGATCTGCATTAAACGCACTTATAATTGCTGTCTTCCGCAGTGCAGAGGCTTCCATAGGAATGACGAACCCTTTAACTGATGCAAGCCAATACTGAGTTACCTCGGTTGGGGGCATAGTGATACTTGCATAATAACCGGTGTTTATCAACATGTTAGCACCTCACGCGGTCGTCCGGAGTGATTCACAAAGCCGGGTTGGGATGCTGGCCTTTCTGGGGAAGCAACCAGAATGTCACACGGATCGGGAAGGAAACCTTTGCAACTGTGTTCAAGACTATTGTCATAATCGCTCTTCTCTATGGGGTCTTTTGTTCTCCTCCCTTTCCTGTAATCTGGTTGCCACAAAGGGGAATCTCCTGACTCAATAGGACGTACCGAAAATAGAGCATGATCTAGATTACGCGATGAAAATCAATGGGAAACAAAAGTAATTGTTTGCCCTTCGGTGTAATCTCGGGGGGATTTAGGACCCACATGCAGTATTTTCAGTGTTATATTAGGACTCATCTAGAATCAGTATTTTTGTTAGTAGCATGGCGATGACGCCCTACTATTGTCAAGAATACCATGTCTAATTTTCAGACATTGGGTTATCATAGTACGTTAGAAACCATGTGAGAGAACGTTTTCCGCCAAGTGCTCGCTGCAGAAAAGGAGTTGGATCACAACAATGGGCCGAGGGCCGTGCATTTAACAGCCTATTTCGCTCTCGCTTCAGAGTTTTTTGCTAGTGTGTTAATTCTAACACGTCAAATGTAGGGATTGTCCGAAGCCAATGTGATAGTGAGCATGAGGATGAAGACTCACGGTTTCTTTTATTCGCCTACTGTGGTACTTGACCTCCAAGATATGCTTGGAGGATAAACCTGAATCTGAAAAATGCTGCAAACCTGTTAACGCTTCGATGAGTTTCGTCATTCATAAAGCTTTGACAAAACTTCTCAATCCAGCACCCACAACCGCCAATATGCCGAACGTATACAGGAACTCAATAAGACCTAATTTACTTAGTTTTTTATAAATCACGCGCAGCCAAACGGGGGCATGTCTTTTCCATCCGGAAAGCCTTATAGTTATTTCCACCACTTTGTTGCGTGCACGGTAAAAAAACGCTATTTATGCATACGCTCTGCCTGTACTACCCCCAACCTGGTATGCGAACAAGGATGAAATTCGGCAGTCTTTTCATCATCATCAGCTGTAAGAACCGCGTACTTGTCGTACAATGGTTGTAGCTGCCACAGTTGCGTTCACCGATGATTTGGAGAGTTCGGGTAGGTAGCCGCGCATTGGAGGCGGGAACTGATAAATTGATGCGTAAATACACCACTGTCAATGGACTGTTAATTGGGGGGATGGGGAAGGGAGCTATGCATTGAAGGCAATAGCTTGGATGCATGAACGCCATTGAGGACGCGACTGAGCCATGTCTGACAATGTCTCCAACCATTGATGTGGCCCGTCTTGGGGTCCCCATCCAGGAAGACGGCAATGACCAGCGCAGCTGAGTTTGCTGGTTATGGCTTTTATACTTCGGCTGCCAAGTCATTGTTTGACCGCCTCTGGCCTCGTCTCCACCCTTCACGTGGTTGTGCGAAAAGAACCCTTCGAGGAAGTCGGTCGACTGGCATACGGAGCACGTGGCCAAGCCAGCGCAACCTATGCAGTGTGATCAGTTCATCTATCGAGGGTGAGTTATTTCTCCCGAATACCATTCGACGTACTTCAGCATTGCTGATCCGGTGTTCCCACCAGATTCGGGCAATGCTCGAAGACATCGATGGTCAAACACTGAAAGTCTTTTGACGTCCTCGGCGCGCAGCGGCAGGTTTCTGATCCGTATAGTAATACGGAGCGCACCGCAGCATTGTAAACTCGACCCTTGACGGATAAGCTGATGTCACGCCTACGCCACAGGTGACGCAGGTTCACAAAAGCTGCTCGGGCCTTCCAATTCGGATGGAAATATCATCTTTCGCGAGACCACCGGGACTAATACAGCTGCCCAGGTAGACAAATTTGTCTACTACCTCAATCGGTTCACCCGCAAGCAAGGCTAGGGTTCGGGCCCACCCAGTCTTGCAGTAGCACTTTACACTTTGCAGGTGTGAAGCGCATGCCGAACCGTGAGGCGGAATTAGTTAGATTATTTAATATTCTTTGCATTACCACGGCATCAGATCCAAGAAGAGCTATGTCGTCTGCATACTCGATATCTGTGAGCGGACGCCCCGGGAGCACTTCGACCCCACAGGCAGTAGAGGCTGATAATGAGTCTTCCATGATCGTATCAATGACGAAATTGAAGAGGAAAGGTGAGAGGACAGCCCTGTCTGACACCACTTGATGTGGTGAACTCAGAAGAGAGCTTCCCGTAGACCTTCACACGGCCGCGGGAGTTGGCGTACAGCGCCTTAAGGAGGGTCAAGAATTTATGGGGGACACCTTTGCTCCACAGACACTGCCATAGTGCCTGGCGGTCTACAGAGTCAAAGGCAGCTTTCAGATCGAGAAACACAACCATTGTTGGTTGCTGGAAGCAGTGTCGCTGTTCAAGAATCTGTCGGAGGGTGAAGATATGATCGATGCATCCTCTTGCAGGACGGAACCCAGCTTGGTTTTCACGGATTTGTCTCTCCCTGTGTTCAGTCAACCTTCGAAGGATAAGACCAGAGAGCACCTTCGATGCCACAGCTAACAGGCTGATGCCACGGTGGTTTTCGCACAGCCGCGTACCCTTTTTGAAAATAGGGATAACTGTCGACATGCCCCATTCTGCAGGCACCTTCTCTTCGTTCCATATAGCACCAACAAGCTTTGTCAGATGGGTCACCAGGGATTCTCCGCCTTCTTTGAAGAGGGCTGGTGCCTTCTCACACTTTAGTACGGATATTTCGTACTTTATTTCTTCTTCCGAAGGGCGATCAAGGTTTACATTCCATTCGCCCGTATGCATTATCTCCACAGGCTGTGTTGCAGGAGGCCAGCTGAACTGTTCTTCGAAGTGTTCGGCCCATCTTTCTAGTCGACGTTTTTGCGAGTGAATTAATGAGCCATCTTTTTCACTTATCGTTTCGCTGACCGTTGCTTTCCTGGGACCAGTCGATCGTATCAGTTGATATAGGGCACGGCTGTTTCCGTAGCAAAGCCTTCTCCATCTCCCGAGCTTTCGATTTCCACCAGAGCTCTCGGTCTTTCCTTAGACTCTTCACTATTTGGCGTTTGAGGGATTTGCGTGCGCCGTCGTACTCGTTGCCTGCTGGTATGGATTTTCTGGCATCAATCATGGATAGCGACCTCGCCGACATCCAGTGGTCTTGTGGTCGAATCGGAGAGGTCGGACAGACAGCACTGAACGCCGCTAACATGGCTCCTTTCACATTTTGCCACGCTTCATCTACATTCGCACTGCCAGTGCTGGAGAGTTGTTGGGCTAGCTCAGATCGGTACTGTTGAGCTATGGTCGATCTTCGAAGATAGTGGATTGGCATGCTTCTTTCTAGTTTGCGAGGGCCTGAAGGGAAGCGAACTGTCAGGCGTGCACGCACCATGGCGTGATCGGAATCAAGTGGTGTGCCCCAAAAGGAACGGCAGTCTTGAATTGTGGCTCTCCACCGGTAGCTGATGGCCACGTGGTCCAACTGGGTCCACGGTTGATTTGCAGTTGGTGGCCGCCAGGTTACGCGATGCGAACGCTTATGTTGAAAGTTCGTACTTGCCAGAAACAGTTCATGGTCAGCACACAACTGAAGGAGTCGATCTCCGTTGTCTGTGCGGCGAGCATCGACTCCGAATCGACCGCCCAAATGTGATTCCAAGGAGCTCAGACGACCCACTTGAGCATTCAGATCGCCTGCAAGGATCACAATATCAGTGCTTTTGCCTGACGAATGAGCCCGGATAGTTCTCGATAAAGGTATCCTTCTCAACATCAGAACTGCAGTCCGTTGGGGCATAAGCCGACACTACAAACAGGCACCGCTTTTTATGCCGAGAGGCATTGAGCTTGATTGAACTGGATAACCGGACGGCGCAAAGCCGACTGTTCACTGGGATCCAATCCAGCAAAGCGCGTTCAGCTCTGGGGCTGAGTGCAACTCCGCCATATAGTCCACGAGTCATCGCTTCTGGGTCACCGGACACACGGAGGGAGAAATGTGAAAGAGCTGAGTTCATCCTTGGCGTTCTGAGATGCATAATCACGCTTGGGTCTTGTATGCGTGTTTCGGAGACACAGCATACATCAATTTTAAGGGAGTATAAGGTTTCAGCAAGCATTGCCTGTTTGCCAATTTGACATAGAGTACGGACGTTAAAAGCTCCTATATAGAAAGGATCTCGTGGATTTAGAAGGGTGTTATTTTGTTTACTGTTAATAGGCAGCGAGGAGCATAAGGCCTTTCGGTCAGATAACTGACAGTCAAGTGACCCAGTGACGTTTGCTTGTGTGGTGGGAAGGGGTTGGGGAGGGACATCGGTGGACACAGAACTGCGCGGCAAATGATACTTCCCGGTTGCCCAGGCCGGGAAGGGGTTTGGTTGAGGTACCCCACCTTGAGCCTTTGACTCAAAAGTCTGACCCACAAGGCAGTGGGAGGATGTAGGGTTTGTTCAGGGACCCTGCCCTAGCCTCTGACTTAAAGTCTGACCCACGAGGCAGTGGACAGTAGGGTTTTCTTTGGGGACCCTGCCCGGAGCCGATGACTCAATAGTCTGACCTGCTCGGCTGCAGGGGTTGGCCTAACCCGAGGGCGCAGGGAATAAGGCATTACTGTCTCATTCCTGATGCGGCTGCGCACAGCAGGTGCCTTTTGAGCAGCACCGGACTCTTTGGTTTTAAAAGTATTTCGACCGTAGTGGATAATGCGCCGGCGGTCACGGTCAACCGTTGGGCGATCGGAGTGTGCGGTTTTAGGGCCGACCTTTCTAACCCGTCCTTCCTCGGGAAGGCAGCATCGCTGCTTCCATAAATATGGACATGCTGGTCGCCTGGGAAACACCTTACTGCCTTCACACTCCTGTCGCAGAGGACAGTACGACTTTACCCCAGACCGCCTCGTAGCACGATTACTCGTAGTACGGGGTCTCGCTGCTCTTGGTCTGACTGCTCCTGGCCTTCCTGGCATGGTTGCACCTTGTGGAACGACGTTCCAGCCAGTGTAGCCCGCGGGATCATTGCAGCACTCAAGCCCGACCACCACGTCAAGGTGGCAGCTTTAGGTCTGGAGGCAGTCTTTTGCACACCACGAGGAGTGTTCACATGATGAATTCAACTAAATCAGGTGTGGAACACCGCAACAGGAAAGAATTCCGTATCAACTGATGTTCGTTGAACAAACCTAAATCTGATACCAGTTCCATTCGCAATATACTGATTGGTTGGAAATAAACAACTAGGATCTGATGCAACTACGTGCTGACTGCGTTGGACGCGGCCCATCGCGGTCGAGGTCGCAAGTTCGACACGGCTTACGTTGTCCTCGGTTTGTTCGCTGAGCGTCTTAACTAATCCACCAGTCTTCTCTGCAATGATTAATCCAATGCGCTTGCCGCCATCTGGAGTGGGACATGTTGCCGAACGGTTTCATCCATAATTTTTTTGAATTGAAGCAACTTATCCCCAAGCCCTAGGCTAGGTCTCATTTCAATACATTCAAATGAAGTTAAGCAACTAGCCTTAGGAGTCAAACGAATCGCTCAGTGTGAGTGTGTCCATCGGCAGATACCTTCAGTGTGGACATCCGCTCTAGAGGGTGTTGCGATGTGATCTTAGCCCGTGGAGAATCATCAGGTGGACATAGAAAACAGTTTGCAGTTTAATCAATTTCTTGGAAAGAAACAGAAGCCGCCGTTAAATATAGGAAGTTCCTACAGAATGTTCACAGTGACCCCAGCCGCCACGGCCGATATTGAGCAACTGTACGTTTAAAGAGACAGTGTGGATACTTGCCGCGTGGTGAGTGCCTCTTAAATTTGTTGAAGATTAATTCGATAGTTCAGAGAAGCACACTCCGCCTAAACTGCTTACGTAATAGAAGGATCAAAGGTCTTGCTTGACATTTCAGTCCCTAGTGTTTTCTGCCATGGTACAGTGATTTCGATATCAAATCTGCTTTAAGACCAAAGAATTCGAGGCATCGGAGAAATAAGTGAAGCTGAGGAACGCTAGCACTTGCAAATAATCAGTGTCTAGCTTCGGTTTGTCCCATGAAAAGACACTGAAATGCTCCGTTCCCCAGCAATGATCTGGTTTCATTCACCCCCAAAAACACCTGAGGCTGATGGAAATGTATGATGAGAAAACGACTTTATAAACGAGACATACAGCCAAAAAGGGGAATAAAAGTTATGCTGAGCAATGCAAAGGCCAAGTGAAGTCTGGTACCGTTCGACTTATTCGCAGACTTCCAATAAAAAGCCAAGCAAATTGAGAAAGAACAAAGCGATTAAGCTCGTGTGGATTGATTATCTTCTTCATCCTGACCGTGCATGATCATTCGAGTGAATTCTTTGTAGTCGAAATTGCCGTTATTAATCGGTGCTCCATGAAACAGTTCGTCAACTTTGTCGTGTGTCCAACGATCACCCATGGTGGTCATCAGTTCCCGCAAACGGTCTTCCGGTATGACTCCTGTGAAAACGCAATGCAAAGTGTAGCGTTCATTCACGACACAAATAGCAAGTTCCGCAACAACCAATCATTGAAATTGGGCTCATAATGCTTGCATCTACAGCAGAAGGCGGCGCAAAAACAGTTCCGACACGCAACTAATCAGTGAGTTAGTCACCAGAAGTTTCGCCGGACGGTTTTGAAAGGACTAGTTATGCATGACAGGACAGAACTACCGTGCTTTCGCCGAACCACAATTAAACAATGAACCTAGAAATTCGTGTATAACCTCTTGTATAAACCACATTCAAGAACTTGAAGTACTGACCACGAAAGCCGGAGGGCTCCTAGTGTTTGCCGAAGGGTACAGGAACCGCGATGTCCCACAGACGGCAACACATGGACTCCTCAAAACTCAGCAGGATATCCTTCGGAAGGGGGCTAACTTACCAGATCCGTCTGGATCGAAGCACGCAAATGCGTTCATAATTGCCTCCTCTGGATCACAGCCCATCATTTTCTCTCCAAACAGAGTTAGGAACATGGTGAAGTTAATTTGCCCCTTGGCCTGAGACAACATATCGTCCAGGTAGGCCTGAGTAGGAGTCTTCCCCAACGATCGGAAAATCTCCTCAAGATCGCTCTGATCAATGATGCTATCCTTGTTTGAATCAATCAAGGAGAATGCCTCCTGAAAAGTGACACGAAGACACAAAGTTTACTAGATGACTCGGGTCGATGCGTGGAAAATCGCACTTGAATTTGAAACGTAGTCGTATGAACCGAAGTTGATATGAATCATATATAATCATATCATAATCATACCATATCATAATCAATCACTCTAGTTTGTACTTAGGCACGTTAACGATGGGATAGCTCATTAGTTTTGATTATTATGTGAAACGTGGCACATTCAAGGTTGGAGCATATTAGGCCAAAAACACGAATTCTAAGAATCAGTTGCCGGATCGCCATGTTGTTTAACGAATATCGAGGAATTCAAGTTGAATAAATAACGGAAAAACCTTATCCTTGGTGCTCAACTCCGAAAACCAGACAAACCAACAAGTAGTCCACAACCAATCTTGCCTCATCATCATTATCGACAGTATGACAGCAGTGTTCAACACCGATGCTTCGCTGCCGATTTATCTGAAAGCCTTATTGCGAAGGAACGAATAAAAGTGCACCGGGATTTGACTGAATGCTAGCTCACTACATTATTCCAAGGTAACTACACCTCCAGACACTCATTCAGGCAACCTGGATAGAAACTGAGAACAAGAACGCCACTGACACCGATTAGCAGTCATATCTTGCAGCGTCTCCAACCAGACGCAATGGGGATTACGCGGTCCCTATCCTGGTAGGCGAGTAGCACGACAGCACCCAAACGTTTCATAATCTTTTTCATACCCCTCTGCCAGGTCAAGGGTTGGCCACCTTTCTACTTCCGCCACTCTGAATTGGGCATGGAAAACAGCATTCTCTTGGGCAAACGATGGCTCGGCATGAGCAGTAATAAATGGCCTAATCAGCTTCAGCTGTCCAGCTTCTGCTGCTGGACACATTCCTCAATGGAAGTACTCGTCGCACAACCCAAAACTCGCTTTCTAATTATCTCGTTCCAGGTTCGCCGACACCAACCCACACGAGCTATGGTTCTGAGACAACGATTGTCGAACACCTGAAGACGTCTCAGTTCCGCTGCTCGAGCTGACCAGGTCCCACAACCATACAACAAAACAACCCGTACTCTAACCTGATACACATGTTGCTTGAGATTCAGGGGTATACCAATTTGCTACCATCTGCTGTACAAATGCGTTAAGGAGGACAGAACGGTCAAACCAGTCAAATGCACCTTGGAAAATAGCATAACTATAGGTCGCCTAGACGCATGGAGTGTGAAGATCGTTTTACGAGCCGCCAAAAGGCGACGACAACAGTCTCGTTACGGCCCGGGTAAAACTGATCCCTCTGTGTTTATCACACTCACTACAAGTCCCGTTTTGAAAATGGACAATATCACTGTCCCAGACGCCTGGGACAATCTCCTTTTCCCAAATGCAGAGATCAGATAAGCGCTGACTGAGGATTTCACCGCCACCTATGCACAATGTGGGTGGGATGTCATCTGGACCAGGTCGTCATAAACATCCGAGACCATAGGTGTTGCACGTTCACCGTCCACGGTTCCACGTCAGCTGTGGACTCCAGATCAGTGGCAGCTGATGGCCACGATAGGTGTTGTCCGAAGTAGTCTGCCCACCGGTCTAGCCGTTCTTCTATATTCAAGATTGTCGCTCCGGTCTGCTCTTTGGTAGTTTTGCTCACAGGTTTCCCGGGACCGGCAGCACGGCTCAGCTGAAATCATCTCCGGGCATTCCCAGCTTTCTGAATCTCTTCCATTTCCTCGGCTTTCCGTGTCCACCAGACTTCAAGGTCGGCTCACACAATCACTCTCCCCTGATGTCTGATTGTGAATTTACTAATTTTACTACTACTACTACTACTACTACTACTACTACTACTACTACTACTAAATTTACTAATTGTGAATTTACATCTGAAGGTGGAACATTTGGAAGAGACATCATAAGACGAACCTGGTAAATTCGTCTAACATCCGGATCTGCCATTCTCTCTCAGTTGCCAGCCGCTTTTTCCGCACTTTACGCGGTCCTGGAAAACGAAACGAGAAGCGACCCCGGATGAGTGTGTGGTCGGAATCTACAAATGTGCTCCAAAACAGGGGAAAGTCAAATAATGACCCGCGACACCTGCAACTGATGGCAGTGTGATCAATTTGAGTTCGTAGCCGGCATGCCGTTGGAAGACACCAAGTGGCCAGACGACTTCGGCTATTTCGGAAGTCAGTAATGCATAAAAACAGCCTGCGGTCAACACACAGCTGAAGCAATCGTTCAGCCCTGTCCGTACATACCGAGTCCAATCGATGTCGACCACCTATTTGAATCTTATATGTGCATTCAGACCTCCGGAAACCACCACGATATCTGCTACCATCAGAGAAAGACTTCTGGCTCAAAATGAACTCACTCTCGATGAAGCACATGAATCGCCTAAGTCATTAGGGTTGGCCCACAAACAAGCTCAGTCATACCAACCAATATCACTTCCTGCGGCTGCAGCGCATTTACAGACATCTAAGGTTACCCTTTCACACTCAATCTCCCCTGATTCCACACCTTATCTCTCGTCAATCAATTCTCAAATATGTTATTTTTGCAGTCGTTCCAAGCATCCACGATCCAAATGCCCCGCAAGAGAAGCAGTTCGTAAATCATGTGTTTGTATCCAAATATGTCGAAAATCATTCGAATTGCACAACAGATTCTGCCCTATCTTCCCTGTTGACTGCCGCAGCCCCGAACTGCTTGTCCCACACGGTGACCATCATAAAGGTAAACGGAATGTCGCTTCAGGCCCTCATAGACACAGGAAGTTCGAGCAGTTATATATCTCCTTCGGTAGTTCGTACACATGGCTGGAAGGTATATGCTAACGAGTATGTGATTACCATGGCATCTACCTCTCTGACGTGTTCAACTAGCGGCTACTGCTACGCATCCATTGATTACAGGGGTGCTAATTACAAAAAATCAAACTATTGGTGTTACCCGATCTATGTGCTGACATGCTACTAGGCCACGACTTCCTTGGTCTACATAACAAAACTGAAATCACATTCGGTGGGAACCGAGGTCCATTCACCCTCTGCGGTCTAACTGCTGCTACGGTTGAATCACCTCTTTTTGATAACCTCTCACTCGATTGAAAGCCTGTCGCCACGAAATCAGGACGTTATAACCCTGACGATGAAGTTAGCCGACTGTTGGATGAATGTATAATTGAACCTTTAAATTCTCCCTGGAGGGCTCAAGTACAGGTCACGAAAAATTCAAACCACAAAAGACGCATGGTAGTGGACTAGACAAACCATGAATCGGTTCACATACCTAGATGCTTATTTATTACCGCGACTGGATATGATGACTGAGGAGATTTCCCGCCATGCTGTCTTTAGCATCTTAGACCTATTAAGTGCTTACCATCAAGTTCCAATCAGTGAGAAGGATAAACCGTATGCGTCTTTTGAAGCATGCGGAGAACTGTTTAAGTTCCATCGTATTCCTTTCGGTGTTACCAACGAAGTAGCACGCTTCCAACGTACTACTGATCATATACTCAAGTCGGAGAACTTAAGTGGCACCTACGCTTACATCGACAATGTTACTATCTGTGGGATTACCCAAAGTGAGCATAACCAAAGCCTCAAATCTTTCCATGAAGTAATAAAAATATGGGATTCCCCTTAACTTCAAGAAAAGCACCAGAGCAGCTAAACAAATACGCCTTCTCGGCTATGAAGTCTCTGAAGGAATTATCAAACCAGATCCTGAACTAATGAGCCCTATTCGTCAACTCCCTCATCCACATGACGCTAAATCCCAACAACGAGCTGTTGGTATGTTTGCTTATTATTCGCAATGGATACCATACTCCTCTGACAAAATCAGTGTGCTTGTCAGGAAGCATCGATGTTGAACACTAAAGTCATGCTGTCGATGATGATGAGGTTGTCGAGACGGACGCCTCAGACATAGCCATTGCTGCATCTCTGACTCAGAACGACCGACCGGTGGCCTTTTTTCTAAAACAATGACACCGAGCGAAAAGAATCGCTCTGCTATTGAGACTCAATACGTCTCAGACTCAAGACGAAAGGCCTTCAGATCCGACATAGGGAGTCGGCTCCATCAGATGCCCTCCACTCTATACGGTCCCTTCTCTGTGTCTCCACGAATGCCACCCCCGCATGAACGAATGTTTCGGTTTGAACGTCTGTCATCCTATGGTTTGTCTATACCAAATTGGCCAACCACTGCATGACCTGCTTTACTGAAACGATTTGACCGTGCCTCAAAGTATGAACCAGTCATTGAGGAAGTCGGACTTATAAATTGCGATCCACATTACGTCCATGTTCGTTTTCCCGGCGGAAAAGAAGGCACTGTGTCCGTCCGTCATCTCACTTCCTGTGGTGATTCCCACATATGTCAACAACCTCATCCAGGCAATAGTGTTCATACACACTCTCTGTCTGACTTGCTCCGCTCAATAACGTTGGAGATAGTACCGATCATAATTCAGTCTGACCCCGTGCCCGGGTGATGCACCAACATCTCCAAATACGTATGACCCTGGCATCTCTGACTTAGCCAGGCTCCACCAACGTACGCGACCCTACATTTTAAGAAACCGAGAAACCTGACCACACTTATCATTACTCCTTAGTAGATTTTTACAATCATTTATTCAGTCCCTGTGTCCGAGTTACCCCTCTCTACACAAAATCCAAAGGCCGGGTGAATGTCATGACTATCTTTTGTGTCCACATTGTCGTTTCGTATTAACCATGCCTTCGCCTTCAATTTCAGCTTATGTACGTTTATTCATAGACAAGTAAAGCGCTATTTATTCTGCGCCATTCGGTCTTGTTCTCGCGCTCAATTTGAACTGACAATCCATCCGTAACAGGGCGTATAGTGATACGACAAATAAATACCGTTTACTTCATCGACCCGCATTGATCTTAATCGAGCCAGACAAACAGAGAGCGCAAAGACGACTGTTTACTGGGATCCAGTCTAGTAAGGAGCTTTCAGCTTTGGGGCTGAGTGCAGCTCCCACACCATAGACACCAAGCCATTCCGTCAGGATCACCAGATACCAAAGAGTGAAATGTGGAACATCTGAGATCGTCCTGAGCGGCTTGAGGTGCAAGACCGAAGTGAGGTCTTGTATGCGTGTTTCGGAGACACAACATACATCGACAGAGACGGAAAGCAAGGTTTTAGCAAGGGATACCTGTTGCTCAATTTGACACAGAGTAAGGACATTAAAGGCTGTAACGTGGATCAGATCTTTTAAGGTTAGTAAGTGAATATTTTGGCTTATTTTTCTGGGCGAACGTTTAGACACGGAATGGTGGCTAGGGGAGTGGCAGGTGGGTTGAGTGCACTGCACTGTACGATGGGTGGGGAGGGAGTGTGTGAGGCCACTGAGCGAAGAGCTGCAAGGGCAAATGACGCTTCCCGGTTGTCCAGGCAGAAGGGGGCTTTGCTTGAGGTCGCCCACCTTGAGCCTTTGATTCAAAAGTCTGACCCACAAGGCAATGGATGTAGAGCTTTGTTCGGGGAGCCTGTCCTCAGCCTCTGACTTAAGAGTCCAGACCGAGAGACAGATACTTTTAAGGTTTTCTTGTGGGGGAGCCTTCCAGGAGCCAATGACTCAATAGTCTAACCCACTTGGCTCTATGGGGCCAGCTTGGCCCGAGGGCGCAGAGAGTAAGGCATTACTGTCTCACTCCTAGTGCAGCTACCCACAGCAGGTACCCTGTGAGCAGCACCAGACTCTGGTTTTAAAAGTACTTCGATCGTACTGAATAATGTGCCGGTGGTCACGGTCAACCGTTGGGCGATCGAAGTGTGCGGTTTTTAGGGCTGATCTTTTCTAACGCGTCCTTCCTTGGGGGGAGGTAGCATCAATGGTTCCATAAATATAGACATGCTGGTCGCCTAGGAGAAACGCCTTACTGTCTTCACACTCCTATCGCAGAGGACAGTACGAATTTACCTCCAAACCGCCTCGTAATACGATTACTCGCAGTAGGGGGACTCGCTGTTCTTCGTCGACTGCTCCCCGTTGGCCTTCCTGGCATGGTTGAACCTTTATGAACTGAGTTCCAGCCAGTATAGCCTGCAGGACCATTGCAGCACACAAGCCCGACCACCACGACAAGGTGAGAGCTTTAGGTCGGTGACCTCCGTTGTTCTTGCGTCTCGTGTTCAATTCAAGATGACCACTCAATCGGACCTCAGTAGCGCTTAGTCTAGAGACCTGGACGTGTATGTCCGCAGCAAACACAACGATACATGAGCTTTTAGCTTGTTGTAGAAGATTCGCATGGAAACTGTCTTTGGCAGATTCAGAGCAACAATCAGTTGGGGCGTAAACAGACACAACAGACAGGTTGCCATGGACCTTACTTTCTGCAGATGGTCTTACAGATATTGCCAAACGGACCGCACAGAGGCGATTATCAACGGGTGTCCAATCAATCATAGACGCTTCTACTGGGTCGCCCTATACAATACCCACCCATCATATCCAGCTGTAGCGGCCTCTGCGTCACCAGAGTCGCGCAGCCGGAACCTGGAAGAGAGGGGGCAGTCAGTTCGGCCACAGCACTTGCGTCCTGTATCCTTGTTTCTGACGGACAGCATGCATCAATGCAGAGGAAATCCAGCGTACGAGCAAGAGCCAACTGTGGTTCTGCTTGCTTCAGTGTGCAAAAATTAAAGGCGGCTAAGTAGACATACTTCGAAGCGTAAGGTTTCTTACTGAAGTCGAACGTACAGAAGCTACAACCGAGTGTGATACACAGCAAGCAAAACGGCCAGTTTTAGTGGCGGGAACTTTGGAGAGAGTGTTCAAACTTGGATAGGGTAGAGTAGAACAGAGAAAACGTGATATTTTAAGGGAGGCTTTGTTCAGAAGCAAAAAAGCATGTCTGGTGCTGTTAATCCGACGTCAAACTTCTTTCTCCGACTGTCTGTTGAGTAAAAAGGTTGAAGCCATGCCTATTAACACAATGATTTGTTGGGTCGCATTACAACCTACGATAGGTCGAGCAGACATTCGTAATTGTGAAGAACTTTGTCCCTGCATTATTGTTTTTCAATCATGTAGGCGTTGCGTGGTAAGCTAGGCTGCCAAGCACACAAGCATTCCAGGCAGGAAGATGCCATCGGCGTCAACCAATCCAGTATGAGTACTCAAATGGACCAACGTCCTCGAAGAGTTCATTTTATACTAAACTATCCCGAGTACAGACGCCTAAGAAGTGGACAGTCTGCGACTCTGAAACTAAGTAACGAAGTCTTGACCAATCAGGTCAACTTCCACCTCTTTAAATCGAGTCCCAGGGATGCGACACGTCATGAACTAGTGACACTGACAGACGGCCCAGTCGCGCATACAATGTTGCTCCCACATATAAGGTATCGCCTTTAGGATGTAGTATTCTCAGTCCATTAGAATAATCAACGAGTAAGTAGATGCACCTACATGGCACGGCAAACTGCCGTGCCTTGTTTTGTTATTCCTCAGTGAACAAAACTGGAGCAGCTAGAACTAACCGCGGAAATAGCGATCCCGCACCAAAACTGTTAGCATCAATGCACAGCTCTCCCGACCTCTGCATCTCGACTTCCCCCGTCTAAGTTTAAGCAACCTGGAAGCATCCCAACCCTGGTGCTTCCTTCGAATGGGATGGCAGCTAGGCATCGAAAGGGTGTTACAAGTGAACGGTTTATTTTATCGTTATTCTCCCACTCCTTGACAAATCAGGCAACCAGAACAATTTACCGTCACTGAACCGATTATTTCAATACCTCTAACACGTGGCTGTCATTCCCTTATCCTCCTTATCCCCAAAAGAACGGAACCGTAGCAGCTAGAATTTAGTGTCCGGTTTATAGCTGAGAAACTGATGGAAATAGCTGAGTAACTGAACAGGACTTTATGTTCCACGGGGTGCCGCGGTTTGGAGAGGTCTTGTCAGCACTACGAGTGTTCTCAGTGTGGTTAGTGCGGTAGTGCAGTTCATGTAAGGGCAGATCCGAAGGCGTAGAAAGGGGACCGAACATATGGAGGTAGGATGTGTCACGTGTGGTAAACATGAGGGTAGGAGGAGTGGTGTCGACGGTCAAGATTTACATGCCAGGTCTCTAGTTCATGATTTCTGCGGTTCGCAAGAGTGGCAAATAGGATCCAAGATCAGCAAAATCTCATAAGCATTGATCGCCTGAGGACCTCTCACAAACGACAACACAACTCGAATGAGGCAGACTCACAACAGGGAACTTATCGAAGGCCCCGGAATACCTTCGCGGCGCAGCGTTGCGCGAGCTTAGACGACCTACTCTGAACTGCGCTCACCTCCAAATTGAACTGGTGTTGACTGGATATAAGACCGCATCCCAGCGGAATCCCTTGTCCACGATTCTGCGGTATTTTTCAACTAAGTATGCTGTAAATAGGCCATCTCATGCATGTTAGTACGATATTCGGGATATTCATTATGATGCAACGCCACTTATATCACGTCAAAGATGTCTCGAATATCACGTTTCTTGTTACCGGAGAGTGCGCTAAATAGGATATGTTGGTGGGATTTGTGTGGTAGCTGATTTCGACGCCAAAGCAGTTGGTATGGCACTTTATAACCACATTATGACCACTGCCAAAGTCAACAGGTCCGTGAAGAACGCACTTTGTAACGAACTGTCCGTTTTCTGTGCGATCAGACGCCCCATTGGTCCGTAGGCTGATGTGATTATCCCAATTATTCACTGCTCAGGAACGCGGCATCAAATGGTTTTATCGTCACCGTAGGGTGGTGAGCCAGGTATGTTATTTCATGGTCCGCCATATTCATTGATTTTGGATGGTCCTAACCTTACCTGCCAGAGCCTTAACAGCTCATATTCGCGTTTGCCGCACGAATTACAGATAGTGCGGCGAAAGGATAAAAGGATGGATAGACTTGTGCAGTACTGCATTACTCTTAAGCAGTGCGCATTGTGGGAATAAGATGAGTTCGACAGAATATAGCGAGGTGTAAGTACATTTGTGAGGAAATACCCTTCAAACCAAACGTAATTGACTGGTGGCTTCATACATCACAAACCGAAACTAGATCTTCCGTCCATAAGACCGGAAAAAAATAAATGCCCAAAATTTGAAAAGGCTATCGAAATCTCCTCACCTTGAATTCATTTATCTGGGGTTCCGTAAACATTGAAAACACGTTCGACGTATATCGCTGTGTACGGTTACGAGTACGACGCTTAGATTTTGTACTTGCCATCTTTAAATTTCACGTCTTGTGTGCCAAGAATGAGAAAGGTCGGAAACAGAAAACCTACGAATCCGGGAGCCCGCAGAGTACCCAACAGGACCTCGGCCACTGGTTGAACAGGACGGCGTCACAGGACTTGACAGTTCAGGCTACAAGTCGTCCCTATTCTCCCACTGAGAGCTGCAGATACATCTTTTAGCGATCCAACAACTGACTGGATCACCTATTCGGTCTGGATTAAACCTACCGTCCTAGAGGGCAGAAAGTGGATTAGCCAGAACCATACCACACAGTTCTAATGGACGCCGAAGGATCGTAGATTGGGGAAGCTGAGTGAGTTTTATGACTTCAGCTTCGGGATGATGTAAGGACTAGAGAAGGGGAAATAAAGAAGTCAAGTATTGCCTCACCTTCAGTCGGCTTGGTGGGGCCAGTGACTGTGTATCCAAATAATAATGGGATTAATTGGCACAGCATACATAGCCGGGTGGGGCAACTAGCAGTGTAGCATTTGCGCGTCTTGGTTTGGATCAGGGAAAAATTAGCCGAACTATGAGCGGTGGGTTCCCTCGAAGAGGTGTGTAAAGGCCCCAGATACGGAGGCAGGTATGCGGCTTAAGCACCTCGGAGTGAGAGGTCTCGTCGTGGTTAGCAGGTATGTATTAGACTTCTCTCAGGTCTTCTATAATTGGGGGTGGATGGGAACAAATGGTGTTGGCGGTGCAGGCGCCGTACAGAATAGCTGAGGTTGGCTGCCCGACTTTGACCACTCTATAGTAGTTGCTTTCTGGTCCCACACCAGTGGCCAGAGAGGACCGGAATGTTCAAGTTGACGGCACGAAGGCGATAAACAGATTTTCCGTTTGCTGGTTTCATGGATACGGATGGGCGGTCGATAAAGATGATTTACGAGGAGGACTTGTTTGGCTGCCGAAAACACGGTAACGACGGAGACAAGTCGGGGTTTATGAACATCCGAATATCCCCGTGCCCTCAGGATGCCAAAGGGATTGAATGAAGATAGATTGGAAAATGCGTCTGTCATTTGATGGCATGTGACACGTGGGTAATCTTTCCTGGGATTATCACGGAACATACTGTAGGCAGTGTGAAGGGCGGCAGCTGCTACTCGCTGTTATCTAGATTTGCTAACAGCTCAAAGTTGGGGTCTGAAACAAAGTTCAAGATGAACTGAGGGTGGCGGTAAACATACGTAGGCTCGTGAGTGGAGTGAGGTTAGGTGAACTTGCTCCACCATCACCACCACCACTCGTAAATTCACCATCCGTAATGCTGTTTTATTGCATCCCAACTGCCCCTTGGGGCAGATGTACAAACCACCGCACGTGCGCCTTCTTCGGCGTAGCCCACAATGCCATAATCTAAACGTTCTTTGTGGGCAGGTGGGATCTTAATATGGCTTCAGCAGCAAACCTTTATGGTTAACTGTGTCAAAACCTTTTCGGAAACCTGAGTGACATACTGCCAATATTTCGGTCTTCTTGTCGTTTCATTCGGAAGCGTCGTAATCGCAAAAGACAAGATAACCGAATCATATCTCCGTGCGGATTCGTGAAAAGCGCCAAATTTCTATCACGCGCAACACCGACGTATCCTCTTGGATCTGCTTTAAAAAAAGTAGGACGGATGCCTACCCGGCCTGTGATGCCTCATTTAACGAAAGGACTATAGAATGTTGCCGTGTGCGGAGACGATGCCGTTGTGTACAAAATTCGGAACCAGAGCATGCGGCTCACTGAAAGGATACATTGTAGCGTATTCGGGAGTTTGGCCTGCAGAAAAAACAAACCAAGACACCGCTTGCTCGGAGTTCGGTGGCACTGTTTGGTCGTAAATTGGGTTAAGAATTGCTTAGCCCTCTGCCAGAAAAACTGTTAAAGATCAGGAACTGTGCTGCTTACAATTCTAAGCGGACTCTATGGCAGTTACTTGAACTAGTGAAAAGGAAGAAGGCCTTCGCTTCGGAGTTGTTTATTAGAGAAACACCAACTTAACAGTTACAGACTATTGGACAGGAGAGCAAAACTCCCATATGCATCTTGTTTACAAAACTGAATATCCATCTTCTCCTTGAACGCGTCTTCCTGAACTTTCCTGGATATTCATTGACTGTTACTCAAATGCAAGCAAATTCTACAAAGCGACCCCACAAATTCCGTAATAGCTCTCACTTTTCAGGAGACGCGGAGGGGATTTACAAGAAGACATACTATTCGCATGCCTCATCAGTAGCATCCACCGTTACACACCTTCCATCTTTAAAAGTCGTTCGCATGCCACCGACTTTCATTTACCTTCGTCAGGTTGGCTTCAGCAGCGGTCTTACTTGGCCGCCCTTCGGGCGCATCATGCCACTTACGTAGCTGCGTCCCATTCACTCTTTTCGATCCCCAGCCGTCTTGAATTGTATAGACGGTCCCCAAGCGTTCGGTAACGGCAAACGGACCTTGCCATCAACTGCCCAACTTCTGCGACCCCAATCGACTCCTTCCAGGATTCTGATGATCCTTCCACTTGACCTTCGCGCCTGTGGGGGATGATCGTGCCTTTCTACTTGCCGTTTTCTGATTAGTCCTTTCCTGAACAGCGGTCAAGTTTTCTCGAGCTTTCCTCCTTTCTTCATCTAGCCCCTCCGGAGACAAGCGTGTTGTCGGCCACAATCCAATTTCCTGATCAACCGGAAGGCGCGGATGTCGACCGTACATCAGCATAAACGGGGACTTGCCTGTGGTTGGCTGTATGGAAGCACGATGAGCTAGCAACACCATTGGCAAGTTCACTTCCCAGTCACCTCCTTTGGCCGCCAGCCACTCCTTGATCGTGCGGTTATTACGTTCTGTTAGACCATTTGTTTGCGGGTGGTATGGTGCCGTCCTTAGCCGTCTGATACCCAGCTTCTGCAAACAATTCCTAAACTCTTCGCTCTCGAAGCAAGGCCCCTGATCGGTTAGGATCATTTTTGGCACCCCATGGTTGGCCACGATGTGATGCATTGCCACTCCGCTGATCGTCGTTGCCCGTTGATTTGGCACGGCTGCAGCCTCGATCCACCGCGACAGGTGTTCTGTCATTATCACGATATATTGGTTCCCGCTGGTTGTCACCGAAGAGGGGCCCATGACGTCGACGGACCATAACTCGCCGATTTCTGAGACAGGAATAGGTTCCATGGGATGGGTTGCCCCTGTCGTGTCCCCTTTCATCAGTTGGCACCACTTACAGGACACCACATAATCCACCACCTCATTTCTCATCCCCAGCAGGTAGGCCCTCTGCCGAAGTAAGTCATACGTCTTGGTGCACCCTGTGCGTGCCATCTCATGGAGCGGCAGCGGACGGGGCCCGTAAGGTCGAAAGCGTTCTGACGAGAGGGGGATTTCATGTTCAATCCATGGGCAGAAGCCAAACGGATCTTCATCGCCTGTGGACAGTTCGGAATATTCCTCGATCACGAACTGTACTGACGGCACGTTACAAGACGGAAGCATTCGGACATGCAGCTCGCTCACGGCAGTGCCTGGGTAACCTTCAAGCTTGACTGATCCGTGCTTTGTCAGCAGTATTCCCCGCTTTGGGTCAACCACGGAATCTGTGCTCTTGAGGAAATCTGTCCCCAGTATTGTCTGCTCTATGTGTGGGCTGATAAGAAACGTGTGCTGCAGGGCCTGTCGCCTAGGCGTATCGAGTGCATTGACGACTCGTCATTTTTCAGTCGATATCCACTGACTGCTCTCACGGCTGACGCGCACTGTCTGCGTTCAGCCGTCCGTCCGCCTCAGGGATACCCCCCGCTCCTGTATCAATCAAACACAACTCCCTCTTCCCGTCTATCTCGACAACAGCTTGTATGGTAGCTTGTGTCAGTGCGCCAATCGCAACCCACCCGGGAAAAGAGGAGCACTCCAAAATTTTATTATTTACAAGTGGTCGGGTAGAACGACATTGAGTCATCCAGTGGCCAGGCATGCCACACCTGTAGCATCGGCTCGTTCGGGCGTGCCTCCGCGATTCCGTCTTGACGGCTGCAAGCTGTTCGGTAAGTTGGCCCACTTTGTTCTTCAGGTCCTCCACTGTTGAATCCTCCCTGTTCTCCTGCGATTGAAACGTGGCCAGTGGCGCATCTGCCAACTCCCGTGCCAGGTGCATCAGTTGCTCCACACTCAACTGGCCAGTTGCTCCCGCCACCCGCAACTGGACACCAAGCGCCGGCTGCACACCTTCGACGAACTGATCGGAAAGCAGCCGGTGGCGCAACGCTCCGTCCAGTTTCGGAAAAGCCCGATCCAACGGCTGCTGCAGGCTGGCGAAGAACACGGTCGGGTCACATCCAGGTGCCATCCTGGCCGTCTTGAACCGCCTCATAGCCTCCTGACGGTCGGCCGTCGTGTCGGACTCCACTGCAAGGGCTTCCTTGTAGGCTTCCTTCCAGTGCATCTTCCGATGGCCCCTTCTGGCCGCATCCAGCGCCGCCTTCACCCGGCCCCTGAGGAGGGTCTTCAGTGCAGCCAAATTACCCCGGTCGGTATCCAATCCAGCAGCCTCAGCAACCTCCTCGAAGCCCTCCAGGAAGGTCCAAACATACCCATCCTCAAAGGGTTGTGGCCACGGAATCTTCATTCTTATCATGGTCACGGCACCAACTGAAAAGGAAGAAGGCCTTCGCTTCGGAGTTGTTTATTAGAGAAACACCAACTTAACAGTTACAGACTATTGGACAGGAGAGCAAAACTCCCATATGCATCTTGTTTACAAAACTGAATATCCATCTTCTCCTTGAACGCGTCTTCCTGAACTTTCCTGGATATTCATTGACTGTTACTCAAATGCAAGCAAATTCTACAAAGCGACCCCACAAATTCCGTAATAGCTCTCACTTTTCAGGAGACGCGGAGGGGATTTACAAGAAGACATACTATTCGCATGCCTCATCAGTACTATCCACCGTTACACTAGTAGCGTAGTATACTGCAGCCGGTTTGTTACGGACTTCAACACGATTGCTGCTTTAACTTACAACCAGCTCAAGCAAAATCGGAAATTCCAACGAACCAGGGAAGCACCTTATCCTTCCGAACGTATCAAGGCGCGGATAATGGATCAGCAACTGACCCCCAAACTACCCAAGCTGAGAGAGATCTTTGCTGTTGCAACGGGCGCTAGTGGTCGCGTTATAGGCGCAGTCCGAATGTACGGGGATGGAATTATCGACTATGCCAATCGTGTCCTGACTAATACTGAGCAGAAGTGCTCGACCATTGAGAATGTTTAGCGACCGTCTGGACCCTGGATAAGTGGAGGCCATACACGTCGGGATAAAAATGTCACGTCGAGGCCGGTCACAAACCCATCGAGTGGATCAGGACCACGAAAAATCCTCGCGGAAAGCTCGCGCGCGGTGCACTCTGGTTACAACAGTCCGACTTCACGATCCGGCAAGTTCCGTGGCTGATTGGTTGTCAAGACCGGAGCCTGAATATGAGGCCACAGAATAATGATTTGTGCCACTTTCCTCCTCATCTAACTGGCTTCCGCAACTTTGGTGCTAATCTGCTGACAGGACCTTGTATTACTGAAAGTTTCAGCCTCCTTGTTTTACGGACGGAGTATTGAGAACGGGGAGAGTGGCAGAGATCAGATGTTCCAGAATCACCCCAATGGGCTGAAGCTGAGTGAAGTTCCAACGATGTCCTGGAACGCCTGTGACTTCGGTGTTGCGTTGCCTGTGATACCTCGCGCTCTGAGACGGAAGCTAATCGTCGAATGCCACGAAATCGCGCACAAAAGGTGCACGAAGACGTACGGCTTGCTTCGGGAGATGGCCTAGCGCACAAGGATGAGGTGCGATGTAATGGATTATGTGGTGGCATATAAGTGGTGCCAAATAATGCAAGCGGATACCGCAGGAGCAAATCACCCCATGCAACCAATCCCGTATCAGAGATAGGTGGGTTATGGTCTGTTGACGTCATGAACCCCTTTACGATGACTGCCAGTGGACATCAGTATATTGCAAGAATAACAGAACACCCGTCGCTGTGGGTCGGGGTGGCAGCCGTACTATCCAAAGGGCGACGACATTCAGTGGAGAACCTGTGTATCACATGATGGCCAAACATGGGGTGCTAAAAGTGATCCTAGCGGATTAGGGGCCTCGATTTGGTTGCGAGGGGTTTAGAAGTTGCTTCAAGAAGCTCTGTATCGGCAAGCTAAAGGCGGTACCCCACCAGCAGCTAACAGACGGTTCAACAGAACGCAGGGACCGGGCAGTTGGAAGGTGGCTTGCGACCAAAAGAGGTGACTGGAAATTGAATTTGTCGACAGTGTTTTTAGCAAATCATGCGTCAGACCAGTCAACTACAGGACACTCCATATTCACGTAAGTGTATGGTCGACATCCGCGCCTTCCAACTGATGAGGAATTCGGGTTGCGGCCAGCAACAGAGCTGTCTGCAAAGGTGCTAGGAGAGAAATGGGGGAGAGCTTGAGAGGACTTGATCGCCTTTCAGGACAGGACTAGACAGAAAACGGCAGGTAGGGAGGCACAATCATTCCCCGTGGGCGCAAAGGTTAAATGGAGGGATCATCAGAGTTTTGAAGAGTTTAATGGGGTGTGGAAGTTGAGCAGTCGGTGGCAGGGCCCGTTTGTCATTACCGACCGTCGGGTGAACGCTTGCACGGTTCAGGTTGGTCGAGGATCGAAAAGAGTAAACGATGGCCAACTTCGGCATTGCCACGATAAACTCAGAGAGGTGCCGACCAGATAAACTGCTGAGACCGAACTAATGCAGGTTAATGGAACGTCGGTGGCACGCTCGTGACCCTTGAAGGTAGGTGTAACGAACGATACTACTTAGGAACCATGCAAGTAATCTATGGTTAATATCCAAGCTCTGCCCCGCATTTGATGGAAGGTAACGTTTATCGCGTAACTTGCGGTAGCGATTTGCATTGTTCGTTTGCCATTGTGTAAAAGTCACCGAATATCCAGGAATGTTTAGAAGGACGAGTGAGAATGTTTAGTTGTTAAGGCCTATTTGTATATGAGATGTTTATTTCCTGTCCAATGAGTCGTTCCTGCTTTGCTCGTGTTTGCGCGAAGGGCTTTCTTTCTTTCACTGGTGTCTCCGCATTACCATTTCACTGGGTAATCTCAGCACACCTCGGAGGAGCTTATGGTAACGAATTCCTTTAAAAATCAGACTGGCCAGTGCTGTAGATCCAAATGATGGTTCACCTTTCTACTTGGTGAATCTCTCTGGAGTACTACACGTGGAGTGGTTTCCTCCATCGCTGATTAGTGGAAGACTTATGCCAATCTTCCCAAAGCCTGATCCATGTTAACGATTTTGCATGTTCACTGGCTTCCTGTGACAAAAGGTTATCGACCAAATGGGCCAGATGGCACAGGAACTGTTAGGCGTGCCGGTGCGTGTGCTGATATGGTAGGGCACTTCACCTCTACAAGAAGGAGCCCCACGGAGCAAGCTTATAGATCCTTTTGCTTAAGTCCTGCTTGTACAAATTCAATCTTGTTTGGGTATCCAGATGCAAAAAATCTAACTACAGCTGGAAAAACAAAGCGCAATTAAACGGCATTAGATCAGAACAACTGGAAACGCTCTGAACGTACTCCAAGACACGAAGTTATTCTGGGCGATTTGGTTCCCTTTCACCAGGTCTTTGTCGCAGACGATTAGATTTCGTTGGTTGCACTGCAACTGCGTCTCCTTGCTGTCTCGTCTGGGACTTAGATCATTATCTTGATCATTACAACCAACAACTTTTATACCGTGGTTAGTCTGGTCAAAATTCAGAAAATCTAGGTATTTGTAACTCTAGCCTTCATTAGTGTGCCAAGAATGAATGTATCCACACGAGCGACTCTTCTCAAAAGTACTGCTTCTAATGTTTTTCCGTGAAACGTTTGCTGTACAGACATTCCGAGAAAACATAATAATGTGCGTGCAACTAATCTGCCATCCCTCAGGAGAAAAGTGGAAAACACCAAACAACCTGTCTTGGATTTAAACCGCGGTCGACGACTCCGCCAATATACATCCAGAGCTCAACCTGATATACCAGAAGGAAAAGACTGGCTGTTGGATAATATATACTGCATCCGATCAGCCCCTTGCATCTGAATTCAGGTTACCTCTTTCATTCACACAATTCCGGGGACAATTGTTAAACAACTATTTGTTTCGGTTTGGCTTGTGAGTGAATCGGCTTACCAGCCGCCCCCATACAAAGAATGCTTGCTGATTACACTTTTCGTTTTATCCCGCCAATGGGTGTTGTTTTGTCCGTATCACGCGTTCTTCAGCAGTTTACTCCGGTGATTTTCTGGAAAGTACTTACAATGGACTAGAAAGTTTTTATCACTTGGTAAGCCAATGCTTTCTTACCCAATTTGACACTATCCAAAATACCTGTAGGGCTAGGTGATCTTACTTTGTCTACCTAGGTGAACCAATGGACACAGCATTGAACATGGGTCGTTTACTTTCAATGTGGCCATTTTCTGCATCACCTGACTGCGGCTTCCTCCTTATTACTAGTCCAGCGAACTCGGTGAAACCAACGCAATTGAGCAGTCCCTCTTTAGAATCCACCCAACATGCCATATTTTCCATACCATATAGAATCAGATTACAATACTCAGAAAACCGTTATGACAAAAGTGCTCCTTTCTAAAATGCCGCAGAACCCCATTGCAGTCCAGGACCCATACAGTTGGAAGTTGCCGACAACACACTGGCTAATGGTAAACCCCACGAAGTCACGTCCTTTTGTTCATGTCAAGTTATGACAGGAAGCCGCCGAAAAGTGTAGGGCCTGGGCGGCTGATATTATTGGGGCACTTTGTAATGAATGAAGTAAATCACAGACATAATCCTTACCTAACACTGGGATCCAAATCGATTTGGTTCTTTGACCGACCAGGAACCGGATGGGTTCACTCCCAAACTCATCATCGTATCGCCCCAAGTGCCACCCCTCAAACGGCTGACCATATGCGACAAATCTATGCATCGAGTAAACGACATGGTGTTAGAATTTTTAAATTAAGCCCTTCAAACGATATCATGCCTGTGTAAGTCACGAAAAAGGAACCGAGTTGAATTGCCTACCTAAAAGCTGAAAATTAGAAAGAGAATACAAGGCGTGTTTGACATCAACTCATTCGCCTCCTACTATCACAAACCTGAGTTGGACCGTGCACACAGACGTAATCAGACGCTGTGGTTAAGGCCTTTCCCTTCCGTCGATAAGCTTATTGGTAAACTTACTAATAATGTTTATTCTCAACTTGTGGATGGCATGCCGTCAGGCGTGGTCATAAGGTTACAGTCAGAATAAAGGTATGACTGGCGGGGACTGTGGGTACAGGTAGTTTTGCGAAAAGAGACAGCGTCATAGGCGGTGGGCTTTATCCGATGTACAGGTGGTCACCACTAAACCGGCACGAGCAGAGAAGCGCAGTTTCTATGCTCTTTTTTGGAGAGAACATCGAGCAAGATCAGATCGTTAGGATTTGAAGGTGGCGAGCAAAAACAAAACGAGAGAGGGAAAAACAGGAGGCTTCCTGCCCGACATATGTCAAAAGAAACGTAAGCCGTGGAAAATCAGAAACCAGAAAATCAGATCTGGTGAAGCAGCAAAGTTGGCGTCCTCTAGCCGATTAAACTGAACTGGAGTCGAAAACAACCACTGAGGCCTAGCGGCCTTGGACTGTTGGGCTCATGGCTAGGGTCACAAAAAGCGTATGTTGGGATGATGAAATGTAGGGACTAGCAGAACGAGTAAATGGTAACAGGGATCCCAGAAACATGGTATACGGTGAAACTGTGGTGACTCACTGGTATCGCTGTTGTGGAGTCGGGCATAATAGTTCCATTGGAAGAGTGAGATGGTGACAACACACGAGTCGGAATGCGAACTGTATAGAAAATTTTTGATTTTTTATGGGGAACACAGACTTAATGTCCACCGAAATGGCTACATTCAAACGACAGGTTCGGGAGGTTGGAATGAATGTGTCATGGAGGCAGCCGCGGTCAGGTGGGGAGTTTGCCGTATTTGCAGTTTTTGGAACTAGTGGGTGATAGGGTACGGTCAAGAGCTGGAAGGGAACAGTTTCGGATGTGCTATCAAACTGAGTATGGCAGTGCCGTGCCATTATTAGCCTGACATACTTCAGTTTTCGGACAGCCTCGTAACGGACGTCCCATTTAAGGTCAGTGGGCTCGGACGTGCAATTCTCTGAGCGTCGATAACAGCCAACCAGGTCGTCCATACCTGACAGTGCCGGAGCTCAAAGCTTGGGAAGACGAGGGAATGGGATGAGATTAACAGAGCATGGTGAGGTTGAGGAGACATGAGATGGGATATTGTGCATTTATATATATATATATGTATAGGAAGAGGAAGACTTGACGTCTACCGCTATTAGGGTGGGGACAGCAAGTGATTGCATGAGATAGGACAAAGGTGGGTTTGTACTTAGTAGACTAGAGACAAAGCGAGTTTTGGGTTAGCTAACATACGACATTAAAGTACAAGAGATCTAGTGCAAACCGGTGTGAGCTCGCAGGGAGGTGGTGGGTTGGGAATCTTAAACGTATAAGGACTGACGGAGATGAACTTCTGGGGTAACGGACTTGTTTATCTGGTATTTATTACTTGAGTTGGGCAGTACCGTAACCCCGGAGGGCAAGTTATTTTAAAAGAAATAGTCAACAGTCCCCGAAGCACTGCTATCAGCTTCAGGCTAACAAGTGGTGCACGGCGAATAACTAGTTTTGGGCACTGACCTTGCATGCTGGTAGTGGAGGGTTTGGAAACTCTGCACACATATATTCCTCATTGTATATGTCCGCTTTTGAGAGTAGTGGGTAGGTGCGTGTGTTTTGTTTGGTTGACTAAGTGCGCTTTGTTGCGGTACAGCCCCAATTGTGACAAAGTCAGGTACATCTCCGTACGTCGATGTAAGCCTTGGGCATCACAGAGTCTTCAGGCTATCCCATCTGTGTTTTTTGCGAAGTTCTTTTTTTATTAAACAGATGAAAGCCCAGTTTTTTCATCGTCTTTAGTTTATCGCCTTGCAAGTTCAATGGCACCACCGGGATGAGTCCAGTCCAGCAGCAACAAACAGAAGACAGCAGTGCTCTTTTATTGATTTCTTGAATTAAAGGCCATGCTCAGAACCCCCGACTAGGGGCGAAGCACCCGCGTTACTGGAGGGTTGGTGGGTATACGAACGCACCATGATGCGACGCTACAGGGCGACCCTCCCTGCAGGGAGTACCCGTCCACTACAATATGTTTTCATCCCTCATGCATGCTGTCGGATCTGCAAGGTGGCATCCACTAAGCAGTCAAAATTGCGGCTTGCGCATTATAAAGAACTACGGCTGCCAGCTATTTTACCCGGTCGAAGGAAAGCCAGGCTAGTAAAACAGCTCAGTCATTTCGAACAAACAGCTGCTGGGAAATGCAACTCGCGGAGGAGGCAAATGAGGCGGTAGCCACCATTGGGACAATAAGAACAGGACGCAGATAGACAGAAAGTGTGAACATGGTTAAACGACAATGGAGCATGGGCTGCCGAGCCAAAAAGAGGCGTACCGCAATGTTTTGTGCGTGCGCTGAATGGGTTGCGTGGCGTGGGATACGTTTTTAGGTATGAGAAATTTTTACTTTTGCTTGGTTTCTGTTGGTTAAGATTAGACAAGACGGGGCACGACTCATTAAACAGAACGGATATAGTAGCCCAGAGCAGGGACTTTGCTGGGAGGAACTCGGTATAATTTGCTTTAAGCAAGTCAGAGAGGTAGTGAGGTATATTAAGTGGTTGGTCAAATTTTTAACTCACCGTTTTAGTTTTCTCCGTCCACTAACTACACCTTCGTCAAACTCAGGGTTGGTCTGGACCCCGTTCATATAGGAGATCATGGGAGAGTTGGGTATTAAGTAGAGCGGCTGTTGCTTCACACTTGAGGAAATCATCTACAAACTGCGAAAACGTATGCCGGTGTGTGATATTTCGAAATCGATCCGGGAGACTGTTTCAGATGCGAGTGTAGTAAACCAGGAAGAAGTAGTCTGAAAATTGCGACCCTTGTGTCTCGAAGATGGGGGGAGCTTAATATTAGTAAGCAGAGCCTACGTGCCCGGGCAGCCTGGAACTGGATTTGATGAGAAAAATTAAAGGTGCAAGGGTACCTGAGACCAAGGTCCCTGACCTCTGTTAGATGAGTGCCCGGATTCACAATGATTGTGAATGTATCAGCTGGGACGGAGCAGCGGCAGGAAGTCATATGGGGCTTGGAAGAAGAGAAGCTTAGGCCATAGGCACTTTACCGGTGAGTCAGAGAGCCTAAGTCTTGGTGGATCTTGCGAAAGGCGAGTTTTTGCAGAGGAAGGAAGGGTGCAAGCGATTTTTGTATCGTCCGCGAATAGGAAGGGTTAACCATGGGAAGAAGTCGTTGCCATATAGTAGGAAGAGGATAGGTCCTAGCACGCTCCCCTAAATGACCTCAATAGTGATCGGTTGTGGGGATGACTGTTTGTCACCAATTTGTTATCTGTGACCTTTCGGATAGATAGGAGGTGAAGCAGTGAAATGAGGATTCAGTGACGCCAACGGAATTGAGTTTCTTCAGCAGGGATGCATGAGGGACCTGGTGGAGCACTTTCTGGATATCTGAAAAGGCTGTACCAATAGAGCGTCCGGCATCATAGACTACTGTGACAGTCTCAAAGAAATGAAGCTGGCAGCCATTGACGGATCTCTGAGATAGGAATACGTACTGTTGGTCATCTGTGGCATTTGTAGCTAGGAGGATCCTGATTAACGGGCCTTTGACCCTTGACGTTCAAAAGTTCGCATTAAAAGAGAGGTATGATGGGTCCCTCTGTAGTTAGAAGTGGTTTGCCTCGATCCGATTTGAAGAGAGCGAACATCAGATTGTTTGCACTAGGATGGGACGATTGCAGATTTTATTTAGTGAATGAAAACGTTGAAGACAAGGGTTTTGATATCTTGACCACCACGTCCCTGAGCACGTGATGGTATACCGCTGCTCCGGCACGGCGGAGTCCTTGAGGTTTTGAAAAAGGGCTGATACACCAGCTAGGGAGACGGTCACGTTGCTAAGAGACGGCGGCTACTCTGTTGTGGAGATGTAAAATTTGCGGCGGGGATTGTGGGACTGAATTTAGGGGGAAGGGTAAATACCGGCCGGCAAAGTAAGCGTTCAGGTTATCGGCTATATCGACAGGATCGGTGATAAAACTACCGTCAGTGGAACGCACACAAGTAACTGAGTGACTGTTCGAGGTACGGCACCTGCGTAATATGCGGCTGTAATTCACGGCGGAAAGTGTCCTTGAAAGTGGTGCTCTCTTCACGGCATTCGAGGATACCCGTAAGGACTCCGGTTAGTTGAGAGCTTGCTGATGAGAAGTATCAATGAGAAATTCCGAGATTTCCGATATTCTCTGCCAGCTCGTTGTATTTTGTTATCCAATGCTTTTAGTAACTTATCATGCCGAGAGATACCAGGATGAAAACTTTTAATGGGAAAAGCAAGGTAGAGAGAATTCAATAGATTTTGATAGATGTCACAAATGCGTTGTGTTTGTTGAGAAAAAGAAGTTCCAGTCACGGGAGGCCACCAAGGCGAAAAAGCCAGTAAATTATCTGGAGACAGGAGGTAAAAGAGAGAAGGACCAGGAGGAACAGTCGCGCCATACCTGACTGCGTTGCACGGAATGACGCAGTGATCGCTTCCTGGGAAGCGTGCACCCACTGCGGTCGTAGCCAGATAACCCTCAGTTGAGAGTAATAGGTCTAATGTATGTAGGCCACAAGTGGGAACCAACCCTCTACACTAAGCTGGGAAAGCAGCGAGGCGTGACCAGTATGGCCCAGAGTGGGGGACCAGGAAATATCCGGCATAAATTTAGACGAATGAAGAAGGGCCTGTGTGGTGGAGATAATACGGGCAAGTCAGCTTTAGAAGCGGAGGAGGGGGCCGGTGGTAGGTGGATGCAACCTACCAGAACAGGTCGTTTGGTCTGTTCTATGGAGTTCAGATGGCCCCTGGAATCCCTTTTGGGCTGAAATCACCAATGGGGTTTGCACGAAGTTCCGATTTGGAATATGTGGCACAGCCCCCAGCCCGTGAGTTTCTCCTGTCACAGCGGTGGATATCATAGCCAGAGAGTGAAATAGCCCTATCTGGAGTTTAAACTGAGAGCCATGTTTCAGTCACACAAATAAGGCTTGGTCGTGTACTGGCGATAAAAGCACGGAGATTATGGACTTTTGGCCTCAGTGAGCGAGCGCTAAACAGCATCATTGATACGTCCATTGGCGAGCACACCATACTAAGTAGGAATAGAATAACCTCGCTTACGGTGGAGTTTGGTACTAGGGGAAGTGGGTGGGTGAGGTAAGGGCACACGTGTGTCCGGAATAGGTCGAAGTACATTCAGCACTGTGGGTAGGGGTGACTATTGGGTGAAGAAGGCTTGAATACACAGCAGAAGGTAGAGTAGGAGGTTCATTTTGGGTAGGGAATATCTCTAGGGGGCTGGTGTGCAGTTGGAAGGGCTTGGGATTTCGGAATTGTCTTGAGACGCAAAATCATTTGCGTCGTCAGATGTGGAGAATGATATGGTGCAGAAAGAGGCAGAAAGTTTGGTGAGGGTGGCATCCGAAAATGGTCTACAGTTAGGACGGAAGTGGGTGAGCAGAATGGTGAAAGCACATAAGGGTCTGAGCTGGCCGTCAGTACTAGCGGATGTGAGGTTTCACCAAGCCTACGGTACATGTGGTTTGACGTATTTGTCATGTATTTATGAGGAGGTCGGAGGAAAGTCCACCTATCTTGTGAAGAACAAGGGACAGATTCTCGAGGGCGCGTTACGTATCGCGGCTTCGACGGAAAAGGTTTGTTCCCGAAGGTGTATTTTTGCGGAGGTGGAACGCGGAGAGTCTGCGGATCAAGGAGTCTGTGACGAGCACGGGGTCTGTCAACGTCTGGTGCAGTCATTGCTCTGGCTGGGAGACGTGCCGCGTAAGTCGCTTCAGGACCACGAGAGAGAGTTCTACCGGCTGATGTAGACATTTCCTGTTTTCCCGGATGGTAAAGCAAAAGTCCAATTGCAAGAATAATGGACGGCTCAGGGCCTTGTAAGGCTATGAGGCTAGAGGCTGCTGAATAGTTTGGTGTGGGTGCAGTGCTGGGATTAGGCACAAAGCACACGCGTCAACGCATGTACTGGCGGCTGATGGCACAGCAAGTTTAGGTACAACAGCATATGAGGCCGGGTTTGTAGTAGGACAGTGTGGTCGATGTTTTGTGATGGGACGTCTGTGAGCCTTATTAATAGATACATTAGTAGTCTGCACAATTGCAGGGTTCATCGCTTTGTTGATCATATTAGTTGTCGGGGTACTTAGGGGGCCGGCGGAGTCGATTTGGCATCCCGGAGGAGGGATATGGTAATTGGAAATCGAGGTCAACCTGTTGTTATGTGTGGCATCGGAACGAGGTAGAGAGTTAAGGTGTAGAGTGGGCATGGTTAACATAGCTGCTGCAGCGTTATAAGGGGCGGTTGGAGCCTCATCGTTGTTTGATGCCACTGCACAGGAGGCCGAGCACTTTGACAGGCTCTGTAATTTATAGTTGGGGGTTATTCAACTGCTATGGTCACATGTATCGACGGTGTTCCGACTTGCGAGATTGCTCGGGGAGGTAGGCGCATAGGACATCTGTGATTGAGTAATGTCGAATGTCATAATTCGCATGGATTGGTGAGTGGAGGAGGGTCGACTCTGGTAGCTTCCGGTGACTGAATTATGGGGTGTGGGTAGCGGCTTCTTGGTAAGTTTTTGTTGCATTCGCGTGCGGGCAGCTTTAACTTTTATGGTTCGGAATTTTTCGGCAAAGGAGAGGGGAGCCTGGGATATTAGCGGGCGCGCGGCATCGTCTTCATCCAGGAACTGCATTATTATTGGGCAGCACATTGATGGTTTCAATTTGCGGAGCCATCGAGCTGTGTACGTGGTGCCAAACATGCATTGTGCAGTCAGGATGGCAGCTTAGGCAGGTTCAAGCTGAATTCGATCAGGTGCGCTGAATATTAGGACTTGCTGACGGCATTTAGTACATTGACAAATCTCAACGGTGATAGTGTCGACAGAAATTGACGCTTTTTCTACGTTGGCTGGATCGCATGTTGTGTCGGGATTTAGAAGATGTGCAATAGGCTGTATGGTTCGGAAGGAGGACATTTCATGTTCCATGTTGTGCGGACTTGCTCTGAGATCTTCCAGGTCTTTCAGGACCTGAGGTTCTACTGGTGGGAGAGAAGAGCACTGCCGGGTTGAGGAGGCAAAATATGTCAGTTGGTACTACTGAACTATCTGAGGTTGCTTAGAGTGACATCTTTACCAGCCCCGAAATGTGAGAGGGTTGGGAGCTGGGTCTTCTGGCTGTGAGGCGCTTCTTTGAACGTACTGGGGAGATGATGGGGGTTAAGGGTCTAGCAAATGTCTTGGTGAGGAAGACGGGAGCGTCATCATAGTGAGATACTTCGGAGCAAACAGACGAATATGTGATTTGGTAAAATATCGATGAGAGCTCTACGGTAGTAGGAACTCTCTAGATACCCAGTAAACACACCACTGGTGGCACCACCGGTGGCGCCACCAATGGCCATCGGTGTCCAAGGGTGGAAAATAGGGGTGGCACGTTACGCTTGCCACCGGTGGCGCCATCGGTGGCCAACGGTGGCCAAAGCCGGAAACCCGAAAAAATTTCCGCCAAACTTTTTCATGGCCTTTTTCGAAACCCTTTACGGCCGGACGAGGCAAACGGTTGCAACCACAAATTTGTAGAAGCATATTTGTCGGCTAGCTGACTGTTTCCCTGAGTAATCGCTCTGACCACCTAACCTCATGGCGTGCGTATTATTACCGAACGTTGCAAGTAATTACCAACCGCGTCGTTCTTACGACAACATGCTGCATGGTCAAAGGATAACGAGGTTAGTGCAAAAATATAAATGTATTAATATCATTACATCATCACGGATTTTTTCGATGCGCCGCAAGGCGGCCCTCTCGCGTCGCAGCTTCCGGTTTCCAGGAATCCGATCAAAGGCTCCCCCGAACAAAGCTTGAACCAAGGCTGAGTTGATTTCTCGATGAAATCCACTGCGACACTCGAGTGTGTGGCCACAGAGTACATTGCATCTAAAGTGACAAGCGTCAATGTAAAACAGTTACCTCAACCTTTATGAGCTTTGGCAACTCTGTGCATGATATAGGTCCTTTGTCTTCTCCCTTTAACCACGTCAGATTATCTGCGAACTCCGGAGCAAACAGAGCGCGCAGAACGTTCCTGACTGACAAGCGGGGGTCAGAGCAGACCAATCTTGAAAGAAAAATGATCTTTATTACTAAAGTGTGGACCAGGGTGAAGGTACTCACTGACTGTTCGGGGAATTCCGCGTCCATCAATCTGACCAGGACAGCATGAAAATCTTCCACTTTGGTCATTCTATTGATCTCTTCCAGACTTCCTTTCCGTTTTTGATGCGTGGAGGCACCCGAACTGAGGCCTTGCTCTAAACATTTCAGCCGTAAATCCAGCTTTTCCAAGCGATTCAAAGTTTCTTCTAATATTCGAATAAGCAATAAAAGAGTGACATTAGCTCACTTCGGAAGAACTCCGCTTTGATAGCCTCGTCACGCATTTCATCTAGGTATGAATGGATGTACATGATTGAAGTTCACCTCGAAATGCAGCCAGGATGCGCGTCATTTATCCGTTTGCAGAATCGGGCACACGTGATTTATCGGAATCGCTTGTTTCCTCGCCAGAGTCATTTGTTTGTTGAATCGTCCAAAGAGGCGGTGGCGAAAGCGCGGATGACCGATGGCCATAAGTCGAACTACATTTGAAATATGTATCAAATTATGGCCGCACCTACTCAACAGGTGAGGATAGGATTCGCGGAGGGGTTGATTAGGTGACCCTTTTGAAAGTTCTCTGGGATCGGTGTTTCTAGACCCCTTCAAAAGTTGGCGAGTACCTTGGATTGCGTTTTCTGAAAAATGGACCGGTTATTACCAAAAATTACCTCTCGCGGACACCATAATGCAGCCTGAAGTAGGTCTGTGGCTCCGTGTCTGAAGTGCCGTCACTGGAGTTTAGCACTGCTCGGAACCGGACTGCTTCAGAGTAAGCTCCTGAAGACGTGTTAAGGCTCAGTTGGATTTTTTGTGTGAAGCGTACCAAACTTCTTGATGACTGCAACGGAGTGCGTGATGGCTTTTGTAGGCATGCCCTCTTTGTTTATTAGGGCGAGTTCAATTGCTTCGTAGTCGTCAAAGGTCCTCCGACAACTGGTTCTTTCGTCAAGAAACCATTCTTCGCATCCATTCGCGAACTGCCCGTCATCCAAGAACTTGAAAATTGTATACATCTATAAGAGAGGCAGGTACATGTGTAAACTCATCAACAAATGTTTGCTATGTTTAGAACCGATGGTCGAGGGTAAGTTTTACTTTTCAAAGGAATGTAACGGTGGAATATAAATAAATTCATCATTAACAGGGAGCGCGAAACATTCACAAGTAATGCTACTTAAAGGCTGAATAAAGACACGGACGTTCATTTAGCCAACTAGCACGGAAAATAAGAACATCACGAGACTGTGAGGGAAAAGTAAAAAAAGAACGAACAGGATCAAACCTCCCAAAGTGGAAATGGAGGGCTTTTATTTTTACAATAACACACGGGTGGCTATTAACAAGAACTGCATTGTTTCGTGTAGAGCAAGAGATAAAACAAGAGCGGAAAATTAAACCGTCCGATGGAACGGGTACACCTCCACCACAGTCATTATCGTAGGCTCTTCCTTGAATCCCATGATCTCTCTCTCCTCATTGTAATTAACAAACTTATGACTGACATTGCCACTGCCAAACTCGCTCTTGAAAGGCGCGAGGAATCTTCTGCCATAGCCCATTCTCTACAACCTAAGATGCTGGGGCGCCTCTTTCACCGGCGCTGCTTCTCAAATTCATCTGCGGTTTCAAATATTGTGGCCGCTGACGAGAAGCCTCTGTCTGACCCTGCTGACCCTGCTGACCCTCCCTACACTCTTACTTCGCTAGCTGCTATGTCCCCTCCACATCGACCTATCTACTCATTGCTCCCCACCTGGTTACGAAGTGACCATACCTGCTAACGAGACAAGCCCCAACCTCTGCACGCTCTCAGTCACTTTGTCTGATGTAACTTCGTTTCTCGTCCGCCTTAGAGACTCCAATTTCCCAGGCACTGACGGCATCCCTTCTCTTATCTTAAAAGCTGGTGGCCCGGACGTCCCCACCCTCATCCTTAATCTCTTCAATATCTCCCTTATCACTGGCACAGTCCCAAGTCAGTGGAAGCACTCTACCATTGTTCCACACTATAAGTCAGGTCCACGAACTGCTCTAGCCAGCTATCGTGGCATCCACCATACCTGCTTACTCCTTCGTACCCTAGAGCGCCTTATCAAAGTCCCTGTCATGGATTACCTGCTCACCACCAGAACCCTTAACAACCGGCAGTATGGGTTTATGGCACGGCGGTCAGCTAACACATGCCAGGTTGATTTCTTTAATCATATTTCGTCCGCCTACGATGCCGGACTGTGTATTATTCTTATCTATCTTGATATTCGCAAGGCGTTCGACCAAGTTCCCCACGGTGCACTCCTCAAAAAACTACGATCTACGGGGTTGGTGGCCCGCTACTGCGATGGTTCACCTCTTACCTCACTGGGAGAACCCAGGCCACCAAAATCGGGGATCTCTCCTCCTCACCCCTTCCCATTACCAGTGGAGTTATTCAGGGTAGTGTGCTTGGCCCTCTACTGTTCTTACTATACATTAATAACGTCACCGATTCGATCACCCATGGATCCCCTTTTCTGTTTGCTGATGACATTAAGATAGCTTACACGTTTAAGGACAGTGACTCTGTTTCTACTCTCGCTAACATTCAGTCCGACCTGAACTCTTTATCACTCTGGTCCTCCAAGTCCTGTCTTTCTTTCGCTGTTCCAAAGTGCCAAGCCCTGTCACATCGATTCCAAATTCCTCCTGGGACGCTTACTCTTAATGGGCTCTTGATTCCTACTCTTCCCGAAGTGAGAGACCTAGGCCTTAGGTATTCCTGTGCATTTAGCTTTAACCAACATGCGAGGTATAGAGTGGCTAAAGCTCGCAAGCTCTGCGCTTACATTCGCCGATCCTTTCATAACAAATCATGCTTAATTGCTATCTTTAAACAATTTGTAAGACCCATTCTTGAATCCAGCCCTGAATTCGCCTCACAGTATTCACAGGCATGCCGGACTGCTGTGGAGAATGTGCAGCGCTCGTTTACGAAGTCCTTGTTTCCGGTGTCATCCACACTACCGTACCGTCTTCGCTGTTTGTCACGGCTGGATCCATTATGGCTAAGGCGCATCAGGTTGAATCTAGGCCTTCTGCATCGCCTAATCTACCGGAGGGCTTACATAGCTGACTGCTGCCCTGAATTTTCTTCCCGTACCCCTATAATATTCGCAACTCTGGGTGTTTACTCCCATTGTCGACATGTCGAACTGTCTTTAGACAAAACTTTTTCCTTTGCCTGTATTCCAAACTATGGAACAAGCTCTCCCATATCCGTACTATCTCATCTCATGTAGGCTTTCGAAAGGCCATCGATTCTTACCTTTCTATTGAGGGAGCTGAGCGCCTTTTCGCGCCTCAGCTTACACTAGACACTTTTTTGAAATAGGCCCTAAGCCCTTCTAATCTGCGCACTCACCCCGACTGTCCTGTTACTAGGTCCTAGCATTTATACTCACCAGAATGAACCCTTTAGCATTAACCCACAAGCGCGACAGTCACCCTCCCAAGTGTTCTTGTCTATAACTTACCACTTTATCTATCTCTTATGCAGACGTTCACTTCCTGCGACCACAACTCCTTTCGCTGTCTGAAGCGTAGTTGATTTGCAGAGAATGTCTAGCGCCTGCCATCTTAATTGTCGTTAAGCCCGTTTCCACTGACCTGGTTGTATTTCCTTCCTCCGGCCTTGAGCTTTTGTATCCAGCCAACTTATTCCTAGTTCTTCAAGCCTGGTCCCATCCCTGAGTAACTCTGTCAGCTCTATTTAATGTCTGGTGGCTTGCTTTGACTGGATTTAACTAACCTAAGTCAAACCGAAGCCTTAGTTCCTCGCTGTTCTGAACGATTCTGCATCCCCTGAACACGCGCAGCGCATGCATATCAAATGGTGGGTCTGCGACGAAATACTGGTTTGGCCCCACAGCCCACTCATTCACACACATACACTCAACACTGGTGCGCTCTACTTGACAAGGCGGCTCACACCAATGCTTCGTCTTCGTTTAGCCATAGTACACAGGCTCTGAACATCTCCATTCTACTCCCATAGCCCAAAACGTAGTTGACGTTTCATTTGCCTCCGCGACTTGCCTCTTCCAGCAGCTGTTTGCCGTTTGCTTGTTCGAAATGACTGAGCTGTATTACTGGCCTGGCTTTCCCCGACCGGATAAAATATCTGGTAGCTGGAGTTTTTTAATGCACAAGCCGCAATTATGACTGCTTGGTGACTTGTCACCCTGCAGATCTGGTAGCATGCACGAGGGATGAAAACCTCGTGTGGTGGACGGGTACGTCCTGCAGGGAGGGTCGCCCTGTTACGTTGCACCATGGTGCGTTCGTATACTCGCCACCCCTCCAGCAGCACGGGTGTATCGCCCATCGCCGGTGGTTCTGAGCCTGGCCTTTAATTCAGGAAAACCAAAAAGAGCACTGTTGCCGTTTGTCTGTAGCTGGATTGGACTTGTCCAGGTTGTCATTTGTCTCGCAACACCAAGAAATACAAGCGAATGACAGGTGTCTTTTCGTTTGTCTATATATATATATATATATATGCATGGGGTAGCCTGAGGGTACTGTGTGAGGCTCACGGCTAATGTCGACGTGCAAGGAGTTGCCACCTTCGTCTTAGTTGGATCACACCATCCCAAGCTCACTTCACCATCCAAACATAGCACACACGTTCTATCCTCTTGTCATCTATAACGATCATATGCACAAAATGCAAATAAATTATTATTTCCTGATTACAACCAGTCACAGCTAGCATTTAATGGCTGTTCTTTTTGCTATGCACCATTCGTTTTCTGGAGTTGACAGCAGTGACTCGGCGACTGGTGATCCTTAGTCCTAATCTCCTGTTAGGTTGACGCAGTAGATCTCAGTTAAGCCACGGTTCTTATCCATTTTCTGGGAGCCTGTTGCCTATCCGCTTTTTACTTGTCTACTGTCACTGCTCACATTAACCCCTTTCTTTGCACAACGGAGACCCTATGTCATGATTCTTTGGTAAGCTAAAACTGCCGCCCGTTCCAACTAGTCCAACGTCTAGCCTCCCTGCTAGCTACCTCGACGACAAAGTTCTTACTATCCTAAAACTATGCACCTACTCTGGCCCAACTAGTACTTGGTTTCTAGATCAGCAAACGTATCCACCTTTCCTGGGTCCATTTAGCTTGCTGTCATCCCCTTTTAGATTTTTTCTGTTGACACCGTTGTATCATATGCCTCTTGACACTCGCCATGCTACTGCTTTCATTCTATTTCTTCCTCGTTGCCCCTCTTCCCAAGCTTCAAACTTCTACTGCAGTTGCCCAAACGCCCTGTAGGACTGTTATTCATTCAAACTGGCTGGTCCCCGGTCTACACTCACACGGTCCTCCAACGAAAGGGAAATTATCTGTGACCCTGCATCCGTCTGACTCTCTGTGTCAATCCCCGTCTCACCCAGATCCAGCTGCCACAGAACTGCGTATCCCTTCTCCGATCGCGGCACCCTTGACGACCGTTACGGGGCTGTCCATAAACCGAAGCATGTCAGTGCAATGATGGCATGGCACTGTCATACCCAGTGTGATGGCACTCCCGCAACTATTCTCTTCAAAATCTCGACCGCAACCCCTCGCCCAATCGAGCCTGTAGTCGCAACTACGAGCAAATTTTTCATCCGGCCCTGTCTCTGGGACGAGTTCTTTCGTACCCGATGAATTTTCGCTCAAATTTGGCTAGCCTGATTTTCTGCCACAATTTCGGCTTGCCTCTTCCACAAGTTCAAATCCGTATACGATGTTCGGTTCGCCCTATGTATTAACACCACGTCCCCATCCAACCTATCTGCTGCAACTGACTTCCCACAACAGTGAGTTTGCTTAGTTTCAGATTAAGCTACATTTTTGAGACAAAACTCGCCATGTGCTCCCAATTCGAATTATTCTTACCTCCATCTCCACTTTTTGTTATGTCTGCTGATTCGCTAATCTGCTGTATCTGATTGCTGACCCGCTCCAGTGCCTAATGCCGGAAAAAGACTCACGGAAGGGAACACAACAGCTATATTCCGAACAAGCGAGCGCGAGAGTGTGAGTACGTGCGAGTGCGAGAATACAACTCAAGCTAGTCATTGGTGGGACACTGTCTAACTTGGTCCAATGCTGACGCACGCGGTCTGGTCTTGGTATAGGCTGCGACTCGCTGCATACTGCGGGGGCGTTGTCTGACCTTGAGCAACGCTGACTCGCGCTGTCTGGGTTTGATAGAAAGCTGTGAGGCGCTGTATATTGAGGGGCGTTGTCTGGCTGGTCAACACCTAGCAGAGCTGAGGGTCTCAGTAGATCTCGGGCATTCAGTAGTTGTTTTCAGGAATCTGACCTTCCTGATACCTCCCCTTTGGCCGTTCAACGTAAGATTGTCGACATGGATCAAGTTGTAAAGGTTCCACCCTTTTTCTAATGCGACCGGTACGGCGTCTGGGTTTCAGCAATGGATCTGTCTTTGGCGGTCCATGCGAGGCAGTGGCTACGGGTGCTGCTCTTGGGAAATCAAAGGTTTCAAGCAGCAGGTTGACATCTTGTAAACGTTCTTCTGCCTTTGAGGTCGGGCACTCAGTCGGCCGTAATTGATTGACATGTCGTTTCCATATCAATGATCCTACCTGGACGTTGTAAATCACCTGACCGATTCTTTTGAGGACGACTCCAACAGTCCATCTTCGGTGCCGGGGCGATAGTCCCTGACAAGCACACGGTTGCCAGGCCGGAATGTTGGCTTTCCTCTTGTCGGTGTTGATGAACATAAGTTTTCGATCGGCATTGTTGAAAGATGCAAGCGATCTATCCAGTCTATGCCCAGGAGATTAAGCTCACAAGCAGCAAGATAGACAATACCACAATCACGGTGGCCTGCTATCTCCATCTCACAATCAAATTCACCAAGTAGTTGAAGCTTACCACCTGAAGCATTTCTGGCAGTGTTCATTGTCGGTCTGAGTTCCGGTGATCCGATCTTTCTCCAGGTGCGTCGGGAAACAATCGTAATATCAGAAGCCGTGTCGAGCTGCAATCGAATTGTGCTTCCGTTTGCTCTGATTGTAACGTACTTGCGATGAGCATCGATCTGGTTATCAAATGTTGCAAGTATTGCGTTAAAACGGGGTTCTGATTGACTCCGTTTGCTTCGTGACCTCCGGGTTTGACTGCGTCTTTGGCTAGCTTTCCGCGTCCGGCACTGGCTTTCCTTGTGCCCACGTCGGTTGCACACTGAACATTTGTGCTTTTATACGGACACAACCGCACAAAATGCCATTCGCCGCATTGCCAGCATGCTGAAGGGGCTTTGCTCCGTTCGAATTTGTCACCACGGTAGGTTGCCTCGATGTCGTCTTGGCAATGTTGAAAGCAGGGTTGGATAAGGGCCTCTCCAACATGGCCGTGTCGTGTTTAAGATTTAAAAGGCGCTGGCACTCATGGGTAATGGACTGCAGCGTTATCTCGGGAGTTTGTTCAATCTTGTTCAACAGTCTCGTCCTGATATCACTGTCTGAATGCGACTGAAGACCACAAATGAAAATAAGACACTTGAACTGGTCTTCTGTCATGGTAGATAACTTGAATTGTTCGCATTCAAGGTTGACTCTACCGGCATAAGTGATGTAGTCCTCAGATTCTTTTTCGCCAGTTTCATACATTGGTAGCGAATATTAAACAAAGACGAACGCTCACCGAAAATCATTGAAAGTTGCTGCACGGTTTTGTCAAAACTGAGATCTCGCGTGTTCTTCGGCAGAATAAAGTTGGAATACCGCGTGTGTTCCGTTGTGCCAAGCTTTCTGAGCAATAAGCGTACTCCAGGCATCATCTTTGTGCTTCAGTTCGACTTGGAAAACATCTTCGTAACGTCTGAACCACGAATCGAAGGTTAGGCCGGCATCAGGGTCATAATGGAACTCCGTAATGCTGTTGGCGATCGAGTCGACTGAATTTGTATCTGGAGCGGAATTTGGTGGTTGAATTTGAAGTTGCTGCGTCAATGTTTCCACCAAACGTAATTGCGCCGCTTCAAACTGTTTTTGTTGTTGCAGCAGAATTTCTTTCAACGCTTCAGCAGTTATTGTCATGATCCAGTGGGTTCGGGCGTCGCCAATCTGTTATGTCTGCTGATTCGCTAATCTGCTGTATCTGATTGCTGACCCGCTCCAGTGCCTAATGCCGGAAAAAAGACTCACAGAAGGGAACACAACAGCTATATTCCGAACAAGCGAGCGCGAGAGTGTGAGTACGTGCGAGTGCGAGAATACAACTCAAGCTAGTCATTGGTGGGACACTGTCTAACTTGGTCCAATGCTGACGCACGCGGTCTGGTCTTGGTATAGGCTGCGACTCGCTGCATACTGCGGGGGCGTTGTCTGACCTTGAGCAACGCTGACTCGCGCTGTCTGGGTTTGATAGAAGGCTGTGAGGCGCTGTATATTGAGGGGGCGTTGTCTGGCTGGTCAACACCTAGCAGAGCTGAGGGTCTCAGTAGATCTCGGGCATTCAGTAGTTGTTTTCAGGAATCTGACCTTCCTGATACTTTTGCTCAAAGTGTAATCCTTAGCCATTTGCCCGACCGCCCAAGGTCACTCATGGCCAGCAATGTTTCAGTTTTAGTTCATGCCATGTTCATGTCTTTGAACTAGTCGAACCTCATGCCCATTGTTCCCTACAAGTTGGGAGAGCAACGTAATATTATTTCATCGGATATTTCCCACTGTTTATGACATTGTCCTCTTTTCGCGCAATCCGCACTACCCGCAAATCCCCCAGTCATGCTTCATTCTGACTGTAAACGTATGATCATGCCAGACGGTATGTCACCCAAAATTTGGGAATAAACATTATTATTAGTATCTGTCAGCAAACAGTCCACCGTGTCAGCAGAAGCTGATGCTGACCGTTCAGCAATACGTCTTTGTATCTGAACGGCAGGATTACGTGGCCCGAAAACATCCTTTCTCAGTTTACCTAAAAATGCCTCGAAGGGAAACGCGGAAAAACGATCCGAGGGTCCATGTACCCTCACATCATCCGCCAAATGTACCAGGCTATGTACGTTGTACGTGACAGCTCGCGGCCCATATATTTCGGAGAAGTTCTGTACAAATACACGTGTTACGCTCTGAGCAAAGTCAGCATAATCAACTTGAAAAATGAGGTGCGAAAATAAATACACAGCTGTAAACAAATCAAGAAAATTCCTGTAAACATCGGTGTCAATCAACTCTACAAGTACAACGGGCCCTAGGGAGAGTGAAAACTGTCGAAACTCTGTGGCTTTCCACAGCCCACTGTCCTCGAGAGAACGGCAATGACGTTGGAACTCGCTGGGGGTGTGACGGTGTACACTTGAAATGCGGCGGTTAATTTCCGTCCTAAGCGATTGCGACAATCTGTAAGGGCGACGCGCTTGACCACCAACCCAAAATTCTAGCAAATTTTTCGTTACGCCTAGGCATACTAAGTGCATATAATCAAGGGGGAATGACTTAATCATGCCTATCGGTAGCTGCTCAAATGTGGAGACAAAGATATGATGTCTAGCATTGGACCTGGAACGGAAGTCGGCGTCTGTCCGCAAACGGGCTTGCGGTTGTGGAAAAGTCATTGTTCTTTCAAGCCGGACTCCATGAAAGACACACCTATCACATCCGTAATTACCGAATTGTCCTTTGATTTGCTTAATAAACGACCTGGCTGGTTTGTAGGAAACGATGCGTGACAGGTGAACAGGCACACTTTCTAGGTCATTTGGAGGAGTAAAACCACTGTCCAAAACCAGCTGCAGTTCACTTATCGTGTCTTGCGGATAGGCTTCGACGTCCATCGGTTTCGAAACGCCCCAAAAGACACCAACTACAAATGGCCTTGTTCCCGCTAATTCCGATACAGTTGCGAGAATTGGCCAAATTTGTTTCCTCGACGACCCATGTAAACTGACGCCATCGGTGTTAAGCACAACATTGAGCCGTCTTAATTCACTGTGCATGGTAGCTGTCAGCCAGGCTTTACGCAAACCTATTCGCAATCCAACGTAAACATAAACACCTCCGGCAATAGCTTTACAAGTTTTCGTCCTTGGTGTGAAAAGCAGAGTTCTTGGGTCATTCGGCAAATCGGGATTGTGCCGACGCAGAACGAACAGTAACATACGCTTGTACTTGAGGGACAGCGGCAGATGCGCCATGGCATAGCGCATGTCCTCCATGATAGAAAGCGTACGAGGTGTTTGATGATGTTGCTCCCAAAACGGAATTACTGCGCCTTAAAAGGATATATATAGCCAGACACCCTCCAAATTACTACCTACGTGGTGCTGGGTTGGGATACTCTGAGGCCTGTTCTGCGGCAGGCAGCGTAGGTTCCACTGTTGTGGAAAGCGCAGTAACATCTAAAATGTTTCAAGATTGCGGGCATATTATTAACTCATTATACATGAATCTACCTGACTGCGTTGGAGGAGAGCTTATACTTCCTGCATTCCCAGAATTATTACACCCGTATCGGTTCTCCCACATATTGCAATGCCCACACAATAAACAGACTGGAGAAGAAAGTTCACGCTTTCTGAAACGATAGCGCCTTTGTCTCTCAGCTGCATTGCTTCGATAATTCTAAAAATAATTTAAGTAATCAGAAACCGTTACCTGACTGCGGTGCATTTCTTTACTCGGCCGTTTGACGTTTGATGACTGTCCAAAAATTTGACCAAATATAGCAACGGACAAAAGGAAAATGACTCAGCTAGCGAGAACCGGACATAGCGCAATAAACGACATATTTAATCGACCGTGCTTTAAAACAAAACGGCTTCGAAAATGACTTTTTACCTGGGGATCCAATATCACACTCATTCTGTTTTCCATAATTTTAGGGAGCATTTATGCAAAAATTACTATATTCGGATTGTATGCATGGTGGCTGTCAGTGATAATAACGTTGCAAAATTTAGCCACCTTCGGTCACCGATATCGACCTTTGGCCACCGGTGGCCTTGTGTTTACTGGGATAGTATTGCGAGGGTCGATCTTAGCTGGTAGTTTAGGTAGGACTGTGGAAGCGTAGGACAGTGGCAGCACGTCGACAGGGACGATTATGCAGATGAGGACTAAACGTGCTTGACGAACTGGGGATTGACCCTGACAAGATTAGGCCTAATAAAGAAGGGACAGCCGTTGGTCTTTGTGATCGAAGCTAATTGGAGGACTACCGTAAATAAATAGTTATTCAGTATACAAAATAAGTAAAAACCTATGAATGGGCTAGAGTCTAAAAATTTCCACGACACCTGACCTTGAAATTCTAGTTTTGCGGCAGTTTTGAACCCGCTGGGGTCCAGCTGGATTTTTGGCGCGTATATGGTGGACTGACCACCGACTGCGTGCGTATACAGATTTATAACTTATCTTGTTTCATTGGGAACACTTTTACTCGGCTTTGCTTAATGTGGACTGCATGGTTTGGTGAGCACAGAAGCCTGACATTCTGCTTATGGTTCATATAATTACAATTGCGCGATTGAAATCTAACTCAAATGACAAAAATGGAATTCTGATCTTTGTGGGAAATTAAAAGATACTTCTTTACTACGGAGAATGTGTTTTGTTTGCATCTTTGGCGGCAACTTTTTCTGCGCGCTTGGCGTTTTCTTTATGCATTCTATCGATGCAGCTTACAATTATCTGAACCACCCGTGAGACGTAGAATACGGTATAGTCATTTTTTAAACCGTACTATATTTTGGTACACAATGCGAGGCACCTGTTACACTGAATACAGCAAAAGTCAATTCTTACCTTAGATATTTGCCACACCTGGTGGTGCGCCAAACTATTTTTCTGCTGTCCGCAAATAAACGAGTAACTAACCTCAATGAGCACACAGCTGACGTTCGCTGCTGTAACACTGGGCGTCTTCATCGAATGTGAAGAAGGGCCCCTCCATTTAAGGTTCCCACCCCAGATATGCTACTGGCTCATTACTACATAAGTGTGTTCTGACACGCCAAGTATCGTCCTTGTTTGGTTACCGGACCTTTAGCAGCACGCAATGGGACGTTGTTGAATGCGTTTCTAACCAGTTGCCGGACCGTTGGTGCTGACAACCACTCGGACAAAGGATACTGGGTCTAGTCACATGTGCCAGACATCAACATGCTACGATATACCGACAGTCTGACGTTCTGAGGGATAATGATATACGTGGTAGTGGCCGTCCTTAGTGAAGAATGGACAGTTGAGCTTTCGAAAACCTATCAGCCTTCTCGTGGACAGATGGTCAACCAGTCGCGCACAGCTCCTTAAAAAACAAACATTCAGCTCTACCGCGCACTTTACACCGCCTACGCCAGAAAACAACGATAAGCAACGTGGCGCAGGGATCTTTGTCACCACTAAACTTGCTCCCGAAATGGAAGCAGTTCATGTGTTCTGGAGCGTGGCCTTCTCTTTTGTTTTTTTGAACTGGGGAAGTCCATAAGCCAACGCGTGATTACTACTCATTATGCTGAGTGATATTCCCACACAAAACTCCAGGTCACCAGCAACGCATTCAGTTTGACACAACACTGTGTGCTGAACTGAAGGAAATTCACCCGTTTAGGTCCTGTAGCTGCAGGTATTGGGGTATATTTGAACCAAACTTGTAAAGCTTACGGGCTCACCGGTTTTAAATCATCACTTATGGACAGTTTATGCACGACTGAGGAAATTTTACAACATAAAACGGTGTTGGAGAGCATAACCGCCGTTTTGATAGCTTGGAGCATATCATCCAGAGTGGCTGATACGTGAGTATAAAATACCTAGCCTCTTTAGTTACGAGTTTATGGAACTGGCGTGCGGGGATCCGCGCTTTGGAACGTTTTGTCGCAGAAAGCAACATACATGTCGTTTCTAATGGTGGGAGGGACAGGAAACGAAGCTCCACAATCTCACCACGCGAGAACGTGTGTATGACGAAAGGTTAAGCTTGCATGGTAGCACCTAATATTTTGTTTCTTGCTCGTGGTTCACTGGCACCTTGTGTATTGGAAACAAGGTATGAGTCTTGCGCGTGTTTCCTCTGAGAGTCAACGCGGTTGCTTTGTGTCCAGCCACCTCTCATTCCTTCCGGCTAACAAGTTCCAATTCGTGAAATTCATGACAGCATACACAGCGTGACAGTATGATCCTTCATGTGTCAGTTGTAGCCTTTAGGGTATAAAATATCGGAGATTTGCTAGCGGAATAGTAAGACTAATAGTTATTTACCTTTATATAATGAAATCTTCGTCCCATGGTTAGCAAGCTCAAGCGCTAATTCCTAGGGAATACTCAGGCTATGTTTAATGGAGGTCTCGTGGGTCAGTTAACGTCTTTTGACGAACGACGCTAAGCTGCGTGAGGCGTTATCTCCATAAATCGTTTCATATTTACTCGTTGTTCCCATTTTTTCAGGAAGAAACGGATAGTTTGATATCTAAAAAGGCTCTAATTATCAAAAAATTAGCTACCGCAGTTACCACTATACCCGACAAACACCACTTCACACCGTCAAAACAGAAACTGCTGGTGCCCGATCATTCCAAGAATAAAATATACAGGGAGATCTCGTGGATTTGGGCAGACGGTAATGGGGTTTACTAGCATGGGCATCCATCAATGATCACGTACGGTGGCCCGTATTTGGTATCGATTTTCGTGAACATTCGGCTTGATTTTTGATTCCGGGCGAGCGAAACCCTCTGGCGTGTGAAGGAGTTGCTTTTTCAACGACGAACGTAACCAGCGCGGTGCGACTTAGCTTCTTCTGTCAACGTTTACTGGGCAACAGAGAGCACCCCATTTAGTTAAAACCATGAATATTTCTCCCGAATGACAAAAACGGAATTCTCCTCGTTTTGGCACCAGAATCTCTTTTTTTTACAACGGGAATATTTACCCCGAAAAATGCTACGTCGATGGTGGAAGTTTACCACCTGGTCCGTTTTGGCATCGTTCTTTCTTCTACCACCCCCACTTTGCTCCCGGTCTTAAATTAAATCGAAGGCAACTAGAGGGCTTATGATGCACACTGTGCTTTCATACCATTTTGGCCTCAGGCAGGTGTTTAATTCCTCACACTCATGATTTGGCCACTGCAATAAATGAAAACTACGGCTTCCCTTAAGTAAACGTAGCAAGCTACTAACATTGGGTTTCCACTGCATCTAAATACATTCCTGGGATAGCGATTGCCATCATTTTTATACTATTTTGTCCACGATCTCTATGTTTATAGAGAGAGAATTTATGTGTTATTACTCTATATATTCTGGCTTGTATAATGCCGCTCAAAAGTTTATGAGTTTCAATAATCATGGTTTTTGTCGCTTGGACTTCACTTTTACTCAGAGCAATGACATTCTGACTGCGGGTCATTATACTACGCAAAACTCTGCACAATGTGGTAGTTGTCGATGGATTTGAACAGTGTGATTTCGCTGTCTGAGTGCATGAATGGCGTCCCAACTTCGGTCCATCGTATCGTTTCTGATGGTGTCAGGGTCCTCCCCATGATACTGCCTGCAATTGCAGAACACCCTATCTCACAGTTTAGAGTGATTTATTGGTACAGTCAGGTACCGCTGCCTCGTTACTTACAAGTGTACAGCTGCCCCCCACAAGTTGGGAATAAACGTTATTATTTTATATCCCGTAACCGATATACCGTGACAGAATCCCAGAGCACGCAGATAACCGACCGAGCGAAAGGGGCACGTAGTCGATTTCCACATCATACGACGCCACTCCCCATAGGACCACGTCCCTCAGTCCTGAATACGGGCGAACGGAACTCAGGTAAGTCCGAATCGTTTGGAACTTTTGGAGGGTGTATGGCTGACAGCAAAGCGGTCCGTAAAAACCCCTGTAGCTGTGATGTCCATTTGTTAGGAGCGGCTGGCTTCCGGACAACCTCTTGCGGACGCTGCTTTTAACTCGATCGTGGAGGTGTTGTCGCGTGCCTATCCGTCCCCGGGGCAGTGATCTGAGATCCACTGCCCTCCGATTTGGAGGCATGTTACTGCTGTCCAGTGTTTCATGTGATCTAGCCCCCTTACGGGGTTACAGTCTGTGGTCTGAAGTTGGTTCCAATGATGTGGTCGTCATTATGATCTAATTTGCGCCTTGTACTCAAAGTAGTATTTGACCCTGCGTCCACTGAGAAACATTCCCATTAACCTGATACAGTACCTGGCCTCGGTGTGACTGCTGTGGCGTCCCTTCCGCCAGCCTCCCTTTCGTGACTTTCCGGATAGCAGTGGAACCGCCTGAACTGTGGCTGTAGCTTGAAGGGTTTGGTCCGCGGGTACAAAGCTGATTGGATTCGCGAAAATGGGCTGAATTGGAAGGGTACTTGTGCTAGACGCCAGGAGTTGAATAGACGCTGCGTCGCATATGCTCCCACTGGTCTCCGGTTTGGGTGTAACTGCAGGGACCAGAAAACTCTCAGGATGTGGTGATCTCGTAAAAAATTGCAGCCCTCCGCAGAAGTTTTGTTACAGACGATATTGAGGGGCTTGTCAAAGCTGTACCACCCATTCGGCGCCTAACTGCCACGCCTCACGAAGGAGGCACGAGTGCTGGAATATTGCCAGGTTGTCTGACCATAGACACGAGAAATCGAGACGCACAGGTCTGCTTCGAATCACGGGCCTTCCGGGCAGTAAATTTGTGCTCTGACCATTAAGCCATCTCGCTCCATCCACTATTTTTGGTCAAACAGTTGAAGCCCAACAATCCAGTCCTGGCCCAGAACACCAAGGCCAGGAGGTAGCAATCACAATTGAGCTAAATCCCTCTGATAGCAACGGAACAATTCAGCTTCCCGGTCAGTTTGGGGCTTCCACCAGACGCGTTGCACTTTGTGTGTTGATCAGTGGCCTTCCAATTACATCCCAGGTTCGTTTTGAAGTCAGTGTGATGTCAGAACCTGTATCAAGTTGGAGGGTAACCGGGTGTCATTAATACACGCTGTGACCAATTCCTGTCAACCGATTGATTTCATCCTGAATGTGGCGGTCACGGCTCCTGACTGCGTTCTTTTGTTGGGATGATGTTTGCGCGGGCTCCTGGAGTGATTTTTGGAGCAGTCTTCTTTGTGGCCTTATCGACTGTAATTGCCGCAAGTGTGGTGCCGGTAGCGATAGTGGCGTGAATAATACCATTCTTCACAAAATCAACAGGGTGTGGGCGGTCTTTTGGAGTTTGGTCAGAAGTTGATTGCCCTTCAGAAGTTACTTCACAAACCATGCAGGCCGAGAGAATTTGGAGTGTCCAATCATTGTAGCACCAGCCTTGAGATTATTAAGATGCTGGCATTCGGTGGTAAGTTTCAAAATCGTCAACTCGGCAAAACAGGATCCTGTTCAATTTGATTTTGCAGCCTGGTTCGAACACCTGCATTACGTGGCGATTCAAGACCAGCAACCAAGCTGAGACACTTGAATCGATCCTCAGTCATTGACCTGAGGTGGAAGCGCTCGCATTCTTTGTTGAACACACCGGTGTACTTAATTGAAACTCTCGACAATCTTGAGACACTGATTGCTAATGTTGAGCAGGTAAATTTGCCCATTGAATATCTGGGCCAGGATACTGACGGTATCTGCGAAGCCAAAGTCACGAGGGAGTTTGAGAAGTATAAAATATGTAAACCAATCATTTTCAATCGTCCTTAGTTTCCGCAGCAACGCTCAAACTTTTCATGCATCCTCAAACTGCGCAAAGCCGGGTTGAAACACGTCCTAATATTTCCTGAACTAACTTTGGGAAGGTCGTCCAGACTCACTGTCGAAAGTGAACGCAGTAGCCGCGCAGGCAGAAGCATTCGTGAAAGAAGGCGGAGGCCCAACTGTTTTTGTCGCATTCACCGACAAACTGCACAAGAGAAATTCAATCGGTCTCATTTTAGCTTCTCCAAACTCCTTGTGTCGTGGTCGTAAAATTACTTGGAGTTGCTCTGCCGAAATTAATATCGTGGGTTCCGTTTGTCGCCAGCTGTTTCCTTGGGGGTTCCTTGGTCACACAATGCTCTTAACTGCAAAACTTTGCGAGCAGGATAAAACTTTTACGCCAAAATGTTGCATATTGTTACGTATGTGCTCAGGGCAGAAACCGCTCTAAACTAAATTCATATTTTTGCAGCTTACCAAATTTCATTGTCCACTGAGGTAATCCCAACTCTGGAGAAAAAATCCTGGTGGAGTACTTTTCTAGCATCACTGGGGCCCCAGAAAGCCCAAATAGGGTTCCAAAGATTGGACTGGTATTCTGAATTCATTTATCTGTCTGTTTTAGTCCATCAGGGACATATCGTAGCTTTCAAAAATTCAATTTTAGTGTGCAACTACTGAGCGTTGTTGTCTTGCTGACGGTGGTGCAACTTCTGGGTCGGCCATTGGCTTCCCGGCCCGCCGACTATGGTATATCAAAAGGCACCGTTGAGTGAGACAGAGGAAGCTTATTGCAGCTGTATTAATACGGTTATTACAAAGTATTCCACAACGTTGCGATAGAATCTCTCTGAGTGGTCGAGAGATGCTAAAGAGCTAAAGATGCTCGGTCCAGAATTGAAACGCGGTTCGTTCGAAATTGGTTTTGTTTTTTTCTCGTGCAAATCTGTGAAAAAATTCTTTCGCTGTTCAATTTATTACCAGAGTTCACACGTGTTATTTGTTAAATTCTTTCATTCTAACACAACCTTTGCTTGGTAAAATCTGTCAGCTTGCACAATCTCAACCCTGACCAAAGTCGATTCAGGCTTATCTCTACAGCGATCGATGGACCAAAACAGATATGGGCGGAATGGGTGTCCTTCGAATGTGAGAGGTGGCATGCATTGTTGCACCTGCAAGGCCTGGTGGCACGTCAAATGTACGGGCTTACAGGATGACCGGGTAAGCCAAATAGATGACACTCCAGACCAATTTGTCCGCACCGGCCACCTCTACCTTAAAGGTGCGGTGCATTTCACAACCAAAAAGGAGCCAACAGAAACGGAACTAAGCCCTTGCTGCCAAATTGGAAGCGCAAGTGTGAATGTTTCGCTTTAATCGGGAGGCTCGACGCAAAACTGGCGCTCGTTTTCAAAGCTCTGGAGGATATAAACAGAAAGAACACAGGGACCCGAACGGAAGTTGATAATGAACTTTCTTCTCTGAACGAGTACCTTGCGCTATCCATCCCCGGTCCGTTGGCTGCACAGGTCATCCAGCTCTTTGATGCGGCATTGAAGATCGACACGACATCTCTAGCGGACTGGCGCATAAGGTAGAGCACAGGGTCGTTCTCCAGAAAAATCACGCCAACGAAGCAGGCACTGTCGCTCTTTGGTAGTCCTTACAAGGCCCGACCACGAATCGCTTCACACAGATTGGTTACTCCAGATGGGAAGCAAGCGAACGTATGGGCTCCTAGCCACTTTCCTCCCCATTTGCCATATAGATCTTAGAGAGGACTGTCAGCATTAAAAAAACCCACCCAACGATCAGGCATGTATGTGAAGATCGCCCTCAAGGGGTGCAAAAGCTGGGCCACAGCAGTTCTGGGGGAGAGGTGCGAAACAGGCTTTCTCTTTGACGCCAGTTTAACCGGCCGAAAACGTATGACCAAACCGACGGTAGTTATGGCCTCCTGTGCTTCTGAAAGCAAGCCGACGCAACCGACCGCAACTCCCGACTACAGTTTCTACACAACCGCCACAGTCAAACAAACCCCATAAGCTTCGCCAACTCAGAAAACTGCTGGCCAGCTTCAAGGTGCAATCCTCTGCAAAAACGAGCCTTATGGGTGCGCCACCAAAAGAAATAATTCTTGGTGTTGCCACCCAACTCTCAGGGTCTCACAGAGACACCATATCGATCAAACCACGCCAAAACGCCCAAGAAACAAATCAAACGCCTGTTTGCACCAGTTCCTAGAAAAAAGCAAACCTAGTCGCGTAAAAGACGTTACTGGGCGAGCCACGAGCAGCAGCGGTTGAAAATTTTGCCATCGAGGGGAAAAACGACGTCCCCCGAAAACCCACGCAAACCGGGCTCCCACAAGGTGAAGAAGACCCTGCAAACGAAAAACACTTCTCGAAACCACCAAGACAGGAATCAGACAACTACGCCGGAGAGGCCTCTTTAGAACCTTGGCCCCCAACTCGACGTGCAGCCATTATATCTGCTAACCTATCTGGTTGCACACCTCTCGGATCTTCACCTTCGGAGGCAACAGAGACAGTGTTGAAATGTTTGTTCACACGCTGCCTCAGACTTTTCAACAAACTTTACGTTATTAAGCGGTCAGTTTGTCTTGAAGGGCCGTCCATAATCGCACTCACAGAGATCTGGCTCACACCAAATGTCTCTGACGCGGAGACCTCGATAGACGGCTACTTTGGTTTTCAAGCTGGCTCAAAACCAAGGAGGGCTGGTGGGGTTGCTTTTTACTAACATGCGGCCCCCAATATCACTCCTGCACCTTTTTGTGATGCACTATGGATTCGAATCCCGCTGTGCGGGTTCGATTCTCTCCTTCCGGGTGTGGTCTTCCGTTGCCCTTTGAGTCCTCCGGAAGATGACCAATTCCTCATACAAACACGACGCGGGGACATGGTAGGAGGTCGTTCAAGCTCAGAACGCACACTTCCATTAGACAAAATTTTTCCCCTAGTTGCTGCGTGGGATAACCTTCCTCCGACGTTGTCCGCGCTATATCTGGCAACCAGTTCAAAACACTATTAGGCGCTTTGTTACGCGAGTCCTCGCGCAAGCTAGCTTGCTGCCTCGCGCTGAGAACTTAAATAACAGTTGAACACCGTTGTTTCGCTTGTGCCTTTCAGGTGAACGGCAGCCGCTGAACGACAAGAACAAAACCGACCCGGGAAACTTAAGCAAAAGCTCCCATCCTTTTTATCAACCCGGGGATCCGTAAAAGCACCACCGTAGAAAATCCATTCCGGTTGTCCCCTCGGACACCATTCCCGCATCTTTTTGTGACGTGTGAGTTCAAAGTCCGCTGCGCGGGAACGATACCGTTCCACTCGGCGTGATCCACCGTTACCCCTAGAGCCCTCCGGAAGACGACCAGTTCCCCATACAAACACTTGAGCAACTCTCTTCCAGCTACCACTTCGCTCATCTCTTGCTGGTAGGTGATTTCAACGCTCCAAAGACCTCGTAGATGGAGCTCCGGTGCGTCGAATCAAATAGCATATTTGCAATGCCGCTGACCAGAATCGTTCAACAGAGCGCTTGGGCTCAATATGTCGTCGCATTCACCAGATGCCGCGCAGGCTAACAGCCATCCTTCGTCGATTAGACGATAATTAACGCTTCACTGAGACATGGTGACCAATGTGTGCTGACCTGCAATTTCATCTGCTACTGGGCCAGAAATCCTAAACCCTAAATGTGGAATCGAAACTACTGCCGTGCAAACTTCACAGGAATGCACATTTTTCTTGATCAAGTTAAACTGGGATCAGCTTTAGTGGAAGACTTATATGGTACCATTGCCCAGAACGTTCACGAGGCTGACGTGATATTCGTCCAACTAAAATCAGCACGCAGTCGGATGGGCTGCAAGCTACCTAAAAGGATTCGGTGTCTTCTGGAGAAGAGGTTTCAAGTGTTTTTCAAAACGTTGACTACAAACGACAAAATATGGGCTGGCGTTTCGTAAAATGCGGAAGCGCTGCAAATCAGAAATTCACTAATGCAACATAAGAAAACAAGCTACCATTTTAGACCTCGCTCGAAAAAACAGAAATGTGCTGTTTTAGTCCATGAGACATCGCCGCAGAAATGAGTCAACCGCGGTCTCCTCAAAGGACGCGGACGGGGAACCCACGAGCGACCCACTAGTGGTACCCGAAGTCTACACGGAACACCATACAGATCTATATTCAGCCCCGGCTACCCTGTCACATCCACTCTTTTTGAGGCTTAAGTACGAACGACCTCTAGTCGACTTGGTCTTCACGGAGGAGGACATTCGCTGACTCTTGCAGAGGATCAACCCGTTCTGTGCGTTTGGGCCAGACGAAGTCCATCCAAAGATCCATCGAGTTGATGTCGTTCACACTGGCAAAGTATTTCTACCTGGTGTTTCGTCAGTCGTTTGACGAAGGCCACCTTCTCTATGCTTGGAAAGAAGCGAGTGTTGCGCCACTCTACAAAACTGGTGACCTACTGTCGTCCGGCAGCTACAGGCCCATTAGCCTCACTAGCGTTCCGTGCAACGTGACGCAACGCATTCTAAAGCGAGACATCCAAGATCACCTTACTACCATCAACTTGATAGCTCCAGTTCAACACGGATTTCTCCCAAACCGTTCTTCATGACGAATATACTTGTATTTATGGACAGCTTTACCCAAGCTAACGACGAGAGACTCATGTCTGACGCCATATTTTTCGACTTTTCAAAAGCATTTGATCGAGTCCCACACGTTCCGGTGCTCCACAAACTCGATGCTCACGAAGTTTAGGGGAAAATTCTACGCTGGAGAGAGGCGTTCCCACTAGACAGATCATTCCGAGTGAAAGTAGGTTCGACCTACTCTTCTCCAGTACCGGTCTCCACTGGACTTCTCCAAGGCTCCGTTTTTGGGAACACTGCTGGTCCTGATATACGTCAGTGACTTTCTAGATATTCTTGCAAGTCCATATCTACTTTTTGCGGACGAGTTGAAATCCTGGAGTTCTGATGCCAGGGCCATTCAAATGGATGTAGACCTCACAAACCGGTGGTCGTTGGACTGACAATTTCCATTGAATGACAAAAAGTGCGTCCATATATCACTTGGAGGAGACTCAGCGAATGCGTTTGTCATGCATGGTGACAATGAACAGGGGGACATCATAAGGGATAAATGCCAGACAGGATTTGGGTAGCTGGCTCTTTTCAAGCATATTCTTCTCACTATGCCCCACACCTAAAACTGCCACTTTGACGTGGTGGTCGTGCTTGAGTGCTGCAACGATCCCGGGGCTACACTGCCTCGATCGTCGTTCCACAAGATGAAACGATGCCAGGGAGGCCAAAGGGGAGCAGCCAGACCAAGATCAGTGAGACTTCGTAATACGAGTATTCGTGCTACGAGGCGGTCTGGACGTGAAGTCGTACTGCGACAGGAGTTTGAAGGCAGTAAGGTGTTTCTCCCAGGCGACCATCACGACCATATTTATGGAAGCGGCGATGCTTCCTTCTCCCGAGGAAGGACGGCCCCAAAAACCGCACACTCCGATCGCCAAACGGTTGACTGTGACCGCCCGCGCATTATCCACTAAGGTCAAAATATTGACTCATCGGTTCCGGGCACGGTCCTCAAAGAAAACCCTACTGTCTTCTGGCCCGTGGGTCAGACCTTTGAGTCAGAGGCTAGAGGCAGGGTCCCTGAACAAGACCATACCTCCTCCCACGGTCTTGGTGGTCAGATCTTTAAGTCAAAGGCTCAAGTTGTGGTACCTCAACCAAACCCCTTTCCTCGGCCTGGGCAACGGAGAGGTATTATTTGCTTGCGCAGTTCAGTGCCCACCGACTTCCACCTCCTCAGTTATCTGACCAAAGGGCCTCATGCGCGTTACCGCTCATTACCAGTAAGCAAAATAACACCCTTCTAAATCCACGAGATCCTTTCTATATAGGAGCTTTTAACGTCCGTACTCTTTGTCAACTTAGCAAACAGGCACTGCTTGCTGTAACCTTATACTCCCTTAAAATTGATGCATGCTGTGTCTCCGAAACACGCATACAAGACCCAAGCGTGATTATGCATCTCAGAACGCCAAGGATGAACTCAGCTGTTCAACATTTCTCCCTCCGTGTATCCGGTGACCCAGAAGCGATGACTCGTGGACTATATGGCGTAGGAGTTGCACTCAGCCCCAGAGCTGAACGCGCTTTGCATGGATTGGATCCTAGTGAACGGTCGCCTTTGCGCCGTCCGATTATCCAGTTCAATCAAGCTCAATGCCTCTCGGCATAAAAAGTGGTGCCTGTTTCTAGTGTTGCCTTATGCCCCAACGGACTGCAGTTCTGATGTTGAGAAGGATACTTTTTATCGAGACTTATGCGGGCTCATTAGTCAGGCAAAAAGCACTGATATTGTGATCCTTGCGGGCGATCTGAATGCTCAAGTGGGTCGTCTGAGCTCCTTGGAATCACATTTGGGCGGTCGATTTGGAGTCGATGCTCGCCGCACAGACAACGGAGATCGACTCCTTCAGTTGTGTGCTGACCACGAACTGTTTCCGGCAAGTACGAACTTTCAACGTAAGCGTTCGCATCGCGTAATCTGGCGGCCACCAACTGCAAATCAACCGTGGACCCAGTTGGACCACGTGGCCATCAGCTATCGGTGGAGAGCCACAATGCAAGACTGCCGTTCCCTCTGGGGCACACCATTTGATTCCGATCACGCCATGGTGCGTACACGCCTGACAGTACGCTACCCTTCAGGCCCTCGCAAATTAGCAAGAAGCATGCCAATCCACCATCTTCGAAGATCGGCCATAGCTCAACAGTACCGATCTGAGCTAGCCCAACAACTCTCCACATTAAACCAATACTGCACTGGCAGTGAGCATGTGGATGAAGCGTGGCAAAATGTGAAAGGAGCCATGTTAGCGGCGTTCAGTGCTGTCTGTCCGATCTCTCCGATTGGACCACAAGACCACTGGATGTCGACGAGGTCGCTATCCATGATTGATGACAGAAAATCCATACCAGCAGGCGATGAGTACGACGGCGCACGCAAATCCCTCAAACGCCGAATAGTGAAGAGTCTAAGGAAAGATCGAGAGCTCTGGTGGAAATCGAAAGCTCGGGAGATGGAGAAGGCTTTTGCTACGGGAAACAGCCGTGCTCTATATCAACTGATACGACCTAATGGTCCCAGGAGAGCAACGGTCAGCGAAACGATAAGTGAAAAAGATGGCTCATTAATTCACTCGCAAAAACGTCGACTAGAAAGATGGGCCGAACACTTCGAAGAGCAGTTCAGCTGGCCTTCTGCAACGCAGCCTGTGGAGATAATACATACGGGCGAATGGAATGTAAACCTCGATCGCCCTTCCGAAGAAGAAATAAAGTACGAAATATCCGTACTAAAGTGTGAGAAGACACCGGGACCGGACAGGCTCTATCCAGCCCCATTCAAAGAGGGCGGAGAATCCCCGGTGACCCGTCTGACAAAACTTGTTGGTGCTATATGGGACGAAGAGCAAGTGTCTGCAGAATGGGGCATGTAGACAGTTATTCCTGTCTTCAAAAAAGGTGCGCGGACGCTGTGTGGAAACTACCGTGGCATCAACCTGGTAGCTGTAGCATCAAAGGTGCTCTCTGGTCTTATCCTTTGAAGGTTAACTGAACACAAGGAGAGAGATCCGTGAAAATCAAGCTGGGTTCCGTCCTTCAGGGGGATGCACTGATCATATCTTCACACACCGACAGATTCTGGAACAGCGGCATTGCTTCCTGCAACCAACGATTTCAAGGTGTTGTGCATGAGAACCAGGTACGATCAACGGCAACCTGAGAACAAGCGCACGAATCCCCAGCTATGACATGAGCCCAACCACTCCTAGCGGCGGGAGAGAAGACCAGACCTTCCCAGGAGGGCTTTTACGGCCTCAAACAAAGACAACATACAGTGGGAGCACCATGAAATATATATATATATCGAGAGGCCTTGGGGAACAATAAATTCGTTAGTACACACAAAGTCTAACTGGCCAATGGGAAGGAGGAGCGGTCATGTTAGCTTAAGATGCAACATGGCGGAAAGGGCGCAAAGTCGAAAAATGCAAAATTTTGAAAAAAGTTGGCAATAACTCGAAAAATAAGTGGCTTCGAGGATACTTATATCCCCAACACCTCCCCTTGAGGAAGAAAAGTTAGTAACGGGCTTTTTCGGGGTCCATTTGGAAAAGAATGGTTTGGCGTTGACGACGATCTGTCCATTTTCTTGGGAAGAGGTTTGGTTACCTGGTTACTTGTGCCGCCGTCTCCGTCGCATCAGGTGTGGTCGCGTTCAGTCCAAAAGTTTCTAGGGGAATTGTCAAGCGAAAGATTGATGTGGGGTGCTGATGGCTAAGAAGGATGCCGTGGATGCGGTTGATTCTTGTGTTGCCTCCAGGTGCTTTCGCCAACAGAGACGTCATACAGTACGCTCACGTGTTTCGTAGGACGTGTCCTTGTATCCAAAGTTCGTGCCTTGGTCAGCAATCCTTCGAAAAAAACACTTGCGCCTACATCACATTAGACTAGTTTTGTGTTTACGGTGGGCTGTGAACGAGCTGTCGGTGTCGGTGCCGAAATGATAGTTCGCAATTTTCGGCCCATGAGCGCTTCAGCAGGTGAGCTCCGATCTTCCAAAGAGTCATTTAGAGTTGCCTGGTGGACCAAAAGAGATCTCTGAAGGACTTAGCCGGGTGTCCTCGCTCCTCGAGATTCGAGCAGCACCCGCTTAAACGTATGGATAAAACGTTCAGCCTGAACGTTTGACTGTGGGTGGTACGATGACGAACGGGCGTGCGTGATGGCGCTCCTCCGGTAAATCTCTTGGAGGCTGCTCGAGATGAACTGGGATCCAGTGTCCGACACTAAGGTCTCCGGCAAGCCGTGTTGGTTGAAGAGCTGGGACAGGGCTCGTATGGTGTTTGTTGTCCTTGGGAAAAGACGGGCACGACCTATAGCCACCTGGAGACGGTATCTATCAACATGGGATATGTTACCCCATCAATGGGGCCAGCGTAGTCAATATGCACCCGGAATCAAGGGCGTTCGAGTCGAGGCCAGGCAGCAGGCAAAGGTCGAGTAGGGTTCTTTGCCGTTTGATAACATTTCGAACAGTCTCTGACGTGGTTGGAGATATCGCAATCCATCTGAGGCCAGTAGGCGTAACCACGAGCGATTGTTTTCATCCATTTTATCCCAGGATGTCATAAATGAAACTGTTCCAGGACTCGATGGCGTAGGGAGCGTGGCATCACTACGCGTTCTCAAAAACATGAGGCAGTCGCCAACAATGGACAAGGAGTCCCGACGGTGAAAAAGAGGTTCGAGGTCGTCTTCCAGGGGTTTGTCGGCCAACGTGTCCTGAGAAAATGGATGGCCTTTTGCAGCGTCGAATCAGCCGAAGTTTCACGCTGGATATCCGGAGCAGTCAATGGTAAGGCGCGGATTATTTCAGAGCAGCTGCTAGTTGGCGTGGTCATCGATAGATAAGGCCACGATGATGGAGTCCTCTTTCGGCGCATTATGATTGCCGATATGTCCTGAGAGTGCATCCGCCCGGCTGGAATTTTCAGTGCTTTGATGCTGCGTGTCGAAGTGCTAGCCAAGCAGGATGACCGCCCAACGTTGCAGCCGATTCGTCTACCGAGCGGGAACGCCAGGTTTCGAGCCAAAGATTGACAGCAAGGCCTATGATCGGTCAGGAGAGTGAATTACCGGCCGCAAATCATCTTGTGGAATCGGTGGTCGGCGGAGAATAAAGCCGATACCTCTTTCTCAATTTGGCCATAGTGTTTTTCCGCTGGGCTAGGCGACCTGGATGCATGCATGATCGCCTTCTCAGTTCCGTCAGGGAAAACATGGGGGATGAAATCAGTGATAATATAATAATAATAATAATAATAATAATAATAATAATAATAATAATAATAATAATAATAATAATAATAATAATAATAATAATAATAATAATAATAATAATAATAATAATAATAATAATAATAATAATAATAATAATAATAATAATAATAATAATAATAATAATAATAATAATAATAATAATAATAATAATAATAATAATAATAATAATAATAATAATAATAATAATAATAATAATAATAATAATAATAATAATAATAATAATAATAATAATAATAATAATAATAATAATAATAATAATAATAATAATAATAATAATAATAATAATAATAATAATAATAATAATAATAATAATAATAATAATAATAATAATAATAATAATAATAATAATAATAATAATAATAATAATAATAATAATAATAATAATAATAATAATAATAATAATAATAATAATAATAATAATAATAATAATAATAATAATAATAATAATAATAATAATAATAATAATAATAATAATAATAATAATAATAATGTTTATTCCCAAATTTTGGGTGACATACCGTCTGGCAAATTCATCGGGTACGAAAGAACTCGTCCCAGAGACGGGGCCGGATGAAAAATTTGCTCGTAGTTGCGACTACAGGCTCGATTGGGCGAGGGTTGCGGTCGAGATTTTGAAGAGAATAGTTGCGGGAGTGCCATCACACTGGGTATGACAGTGCCATGCCATCATTGCACTGACATGCTTCGGTTTATGGACAGCCCCGTAACGGTCGTCAAGGTGCCGCGATCGGAGAAGGGATACGCAGTTCTGTGGCAGCTGGATCTGGGTGAGACGGGGATTGACACAGAGAGTCAGACGGATGCAGGGTCACAGATAATTTCCCTTTCGTTGGAGGACCGTGTGAGTGTAGACCGGGGACCAGCCAGTTTGAATGAATAACAGTCCTACAGGGCGTTTGGGCAACTGCAGTAGAAGTTTGAAGCTTGGGAAGAGGGGCAACGAGGAAGAAATAGAATGAAAGCAGTAGCATGTTGCGAGTGTCAAGAGGCATATGATACAACGGTGTCAACAGAAAAAAATCTAAAAGGGGATGACAGCAAGCTAAATGGACCCAGGAAGGGTGGATACGTTTGCTGATCTAGAAACCAAGTACTAGTTGGGCCAGAGTAGGTGCATAGTTTTAGGATAGTAAGAACTTTGTCGTCGAGGTAGCTAGCAGGAGGCTAGACGTTGGACTAGTTGGAACGGGCGGCAGTTTTTAGCTTACCAAAGAATCATGACATAGGGTCTCCGTTGTGCAAAAAGGGTTAATGTGCAGTGACAGTAGACAAGTAAAAAGCGGATAGGCAACAGGCTCCCAGAAAATGGATAAGAACCGTGGCTAACTGAGATCTACTACGTCAACCTAACAGGAGATTAGGATTAAGGATCACCAGTCGCCGAGTCACTGCTGTCAACTCCAGAAAACGAATGGTGCGTAGCAAAAAGAACAGCCATTAAATGCTAGCTGTGACTGGTTGTAATCAGGAAATAATAATTTATTTGCATTTTGTGCATATGATCGTTATAGATGACAAGAGGATAGAACGTGTGTGCTATGTTTGGATGGTGAAGTGAGCTTGGGATGGTGTGATCCAACTAAGACGAAGGTGGCAACTCCTTGCACGTCGACATTAGCCGTGAGCCTCACACAGTACCCTCAGGCTACCCCATGCATAAATATATATATATAAATACAAACGAAAAGACACCTGTCATTTGCTTGTATTTCTTGGTGTTGCGAGACAAATGACAACCTGGACAAGTCCAATCCAGCTACAGACAAACGGCAACGGTGGTCTTTTTTTGGTTTTCCTGAATTAAAGGCCGGGCTCAGAACCACCGGCGATGGGCGATACACCCGTGCTGCTGGAGGGGTGGCGAGTATACGAACGCACCATGGTGCAACGTAACAGGGCGACCCTCCCTGCAGGACGTACCCGTCCACCACACGAGGTTTTCATCCCTCGTGCATGCTACCAGATCTGCAGGGTGACAAGTCACCAAGCAGTCATAATTGCGGCTTGAGCATTAAAAAACTCCAGCTACCAGATATTTTATTCGGTCGGGGGAAAGCCAGGCCAGTAATACAGCTCAGTCATTTCGGACAAGCAAACGGCAAACAGCTGCTGGAAGAGGCAAGTCGCCGAGGCAAATGAAACTTCAACTACGTTTTGGGCTATGGGAGTAGAATGGAGATGTTCAGAGCCTGTGTACTATGGCTAAACGAAGACGAAGCATTAGGTTGAGCCGCCTTGTCAAGTAGGGCGCACCAGTGTTGAGTGTATGTGTGTGTGAATGAGTGGGCTGTGGGGCCAAACCAGTATTTCGTTTATGGCGCATCTCCAGACCCACCATTTGATATGCATGCGCTGCGCGTGTTCAGGGGATGCAGAATCGTTCAGAACAGCGAGGAACTAAGGCTTCGGTTTGACTTAGGTTAGTTAAATCCAGTCAAAGCAAGCCACCAGACATTAAATAGAGCTGACAGAGTTACTCAGGGATGGGACCAGGCTTGAAGAACTAGGAATAAGTTGGCTGGATACAAAAGCTCAAGGCCGGAGGAAGGAAATACAACCAGGTCAGTGGAAATGGGCTTAACGACAATTATGATGACGGGCGCTAGACATTCTCTGCAAATCAACTACGCTTCAGACAGCGAAAGGAGTTGTGGTCGCAGGAAGTGAACGTCTGCATAAGAGATAGATAAAGTGGTAAGTTATAGACAAGAACACTTGGGAAGATGACTGTCGCGCTTGTGGGTTAATGCTAAAGGGTTCATTCTAGTAAGTATAAATGCTAGGACCTAGTAACAGGACAGTCGGGGTGAGTGCGCAGATTAGAAGGGCTTAGGGCCTATTTCAAAAAAAGTGTCTAGGCGGAAGCATCGGCTGCCACGACAATCGGTAGCTTGGGATCGTAGTGCGTCAATAGCATTTCGGACCTGAGCATGGGCTTGAGCCTTCAGAAATCTGATTCACATTCTTCTGACCAAACACAAGGTATATCCTCCTTCAGGTGGTTGAGTGGCGGCCGGACACCGTGCAGTGCGGGCAGAAATGCTGAATAGTAGCTAATGAGGCCCAAGAAGGAGCGAAGTGTGACAACGTCCTTGGTTGCCGGCATCTGTTGAATAGCTCGCATGTTCTTGGGATCAGGGTGTCGACCGGAGGCATCGAAGTTGAACCCGAGATACTTAACGGCCGTCAAGGAGAACTGACACTTTTCATGGTGGGAGCGGAGACAGTTGTCCTGTATGCGTTGAAGCACCATGTCAATTAGCGGGCGCAGTTCCTCAGGAGAGCCAGCGACAGTCAGCACATCGTCCAGGTGTGCGGCCACACCTGGAATGTCAGAGAGAATAGTGTCCATCAAGTGCTGGAAGATCGCAGGGGCCGTCTTAACCATAAATGGTAGGCGTACCTAAATGGTGTTCGTGCAGGCCCCCTGTACGTGTTGATGGTCAGCAAGAATCGGGAGCCCGGTGCAACTTCGATCTGCAAATATGCAGGTTTGACAAAACAGCTGCCGCCGTTCATAATGGCGAATAACTAATCAGACACTGGCAGTGGGTAGTGGTGCTGTTCGAGAGAACATTGAGGCCGGTTGAGTAGTCGGCACAAATGTTGATTGACGCATTTGGCTTCGTCAGTAGGATGATTGGTGCTACCCATGCTAAGTAAGCTACTGGGGACAGGACGCCCTGCTGCTCGAGACACTGGTGTTCTGCACCGACCTGTGGCAAGGAGGCGTGCGGGGCTGGTCTCTTGGAGCGAAAAACTGGGTTAGCATCCGGTCGAAGTCGGAGGGTTGCTCGTGTGGTGAAACAGCAACCGTGGCCAGGCTCCAAAACTTTAGCGAAGCGCCAAATGATATCACTGGATATCACTGATCTGGAACAGCAACGCGAGAACCGCCCGCATTGCAGATGGAACTGGTTGGGCTATCCGCCAAACCAAGACTGTCGAATCAATCACGAGCGAGAGGATTCTATTCGGCAGCCGTCACATAAGACGACCCGGTGGATGTCGTTCCACTAAATGAGACGCAGCACTGCCATTCTCCGGAAAGCCGCAACTCACCACCACATACGCCGATAGCAGTTCTGGAGGACCATCGGACAGGAGGTCGCCCAAGCGTGTTCCAAAGCTTCTCCGATATAATAGCGATGTCCGGAGCAGTGTTCAACTGCAGTCGGACCGGATGTCCAGTACAGTGAGGAAGTTCCGGTAAGATGGGGCACTGACATGAAACGTCGCCTGCAGACTCAAGGCGGAGCCCACCGGTTTTGAATTCTGGAGGCGTGGTTGCTGCTTGGAGTCGCCATGGGATGTAATGGATGAGCGTGCCGGACAGTATCCGTCTTTGCGACTCACGGTCTTGCATTTTCGACACCTGTTGGGTTTGTAAGGGCACAGTCTGACGAAATGCCAAGCCCCGCACTGCCAGCACGGGGGTGAGGGCTTCTCCTTTTGGATATTCTGCTGACTGGCTTGGGTAGTTCCAGAACGCGACGGACCAGGAGAGGATCAGAGATTTGAGGGCCAGAGGGTTTGGAGTCTTGGCGAACCGCATGAACTTCGGAACAACCTTGGCCCCCAGATTGGGCCAAAGTGGTGTCATGCTGTAGGTTGGTCAACCGTCGGTACTCGTCAGCGCAATGGCGTTGAGTGTCAGCAAAGGGTCTCGCTCAAGACTGTTGAGCAGACGCGTCTGTGTCCGCGAATTTGGGAGACTGTGGGCTGCATACGAAAATCAGGGATTCGAATTGGTCAGTTGCGAGCGATTTAAATTTGAAACGTTCACATACACGATGAACGATGCCAACGTGCGCCAAAAAGTCGTCTAATTACTTCATAACCAGATTTAAACAGCGGTACCGCGTATTGAACAGAGAAGAACGTTCCACAAAAGTATGCATCAGTGTGCATCTACGCTGTGTCATCGAAAGACCTGTCGCGTGGGTTCTGCGATGGAATCAGGCTGCAGTGCCTGAACAGACCTGCCGGGCCAAGTTTACAAAGCCAGAGCCGGAACTTCCACGCATCGTCCTACGCAGCAAGATGGACTCGGAGTAGGTTCTCGTAACGGGGGAATCATGTCTCGAACGTGATGTCAGCGTCCAGGTCATCGTTAAACTCCGCCATGCTATTCGCAACCGCGTCACCCTGTTGACTGGGCGTCGGATTGGACATAGCGCTACTAGCGGGAACTCTTAACTGCATAAGCATTTCGATACGCTTAAGCTGTTGCTCGAGCAGCGCCTCCACTTTATCGGGATCCACTACGAATAGACCAAATATTATGTATGGGAACTGTGTACGCTTAACGGCTATACGCAACCTGAGAACGAGCGCACGAATCTCCAGCTATGACGCGAGTCCAGCCACCCCTAGCGCAGGGAGAGAAGAAGATCAGACCTTCAGAGGGGGACGTTTATTGCCTCACGGTAGGACAAAGTACAGCGGGAACGCCGTGGACTATACATATTTCGAGTGACCTTGGAGAACAATATATCCGTCGGCGCACCCAAAGCCTACCTAGCCAACGGGGAGGAGGCACGGTCTGTACGGCCTAGTGTGCAATATGGCGAACATGGCCCAAAATTTAAAAATTCAAAATTTTGAAAAAAATTGGCAATAACTCGAAAAATAAACGGTTGTTGGGGATGCTGATATCCCCAACAGAAGGCTGCCTTTAACTCTGTAGACCATCAGGTACTACGGGGGTGTCTGTCGAGCAAAGGTGTCCCCCATAAGTTCTTGACCATTCTTAAGGCGCTGTACGCCACATTCCGCGGCCGTGTGAAGGTCTTCGTGAAGCTCTCCTCTGAGTTACCCACATTACCTGGTGCCAGACAGGGCTTTCCTATTTCACTTTTCCTCTTCAGCCTCGTTTATGATACGATCAGCCTCTACTGCCTGCGGAGTCGAAGTGCTACCGGGGCGTCTGCTCACAGATGTAGAGTATGCAGATGACATAACGCTTCTTGCATCTGACGACGCGGTAATGCAAACAATATTAAATAGTATAAATAATTTCACCTCAGGGTTTTTGCATGGGCTTCACACCCGCAAATGTAAAGTGCTACTGCAAGACTGGGTGGGCCCGAACCCTAGCCTCATACTTGCGGATGAACCGATTGAGGTAGTAGACAAAGTTGTTCACCTGGACAGCTGTATCAGTCTCGGTGGTCTCGTGAAAGATGATACTTCCACCCGAATTGGGAAGGCCAGAGCAGCTTTTGTGAACCTGCGTCATCTGTGGCGTAGGCGTGACATCAGCTTATCCGTCAAGGGTCGAGTCTACAGTGCTGCGGTGCGCTCCATTTTACTGTCCGGATCAGAAACCTGGCCGCTGCGCGCCGAGGACGTCAAAAGACTTTCAGTGTTTGACCATCGATGTCTTCGGAGCATTGCTCGAATCTGGTAGGAACACCGGATCAGCAATGCTGAAGTACGTCGAATGGTATTCGGGAGAAATAACTCACCCTTGATAGGTGAACTGATCACACTGCATGGGTTGCGCTGGCTTGGCCACGTGCTGCGAAAGCCAGTCGACCGGCTTCCTCGAAAGGTCCTTTTCGCACAACCACGTGAAGGGTGGAAACGAGCCAGAGGAGGTGAAACAATGACTTGACAGCGAAGCATAAAAGCAAATATCAGCAAACTCAGTTGCACTGGTCACTGCCGTCTTACTGGATGAGGACCCCGAGACGGGCCACATCAATGGTTGGAGACATTGTCAGACATGGCTCAGTCGCGCCCTCAATGGTGCTCCTTCATCCACGCTATTGCCTCCAATCCATAGCTCCCTTTCCAATCCCCCACTTAACAGTCCATTGACAGTGGTGTATTTACGCACCAGTTTATCAGCTCCTGTCTCCAATGCGTAGCTACCTGCCTCACCTACCCAAACCATCGGTGAACGAAACTGTGGCAACTACAATCACTGTACGACAAGTACGCGGTTCTTACAGGCGATATCGATGCTGATAATTCTCACTGAACTATGAGAAATCGGCTTAAAAGTTATTCGCCGTTCCACGGGTGATTCGGCACATCTCCCGTATTACACGCAAGGGCATCAAAATACTTTATGAAGCCTATGTCCGATCGCTTCTTGGATATACCAACGACGTCGACTACTCAGGACGCACGAAAGGCGTATCCCTTATTCAGCGAATCCAGTGAAGTGGTTTGGCCACCCAATAAGTTACTTCACCAGGAGTGTGTGGCAAAGAAATAAAAATAATAACGCTAGGTTGGGTATACAATAATAAGGAGGTCAGATGGAACAGACTCACTAATAATTGTTCTCTTTAAAATAATTCGTCGTCGGCCCAGGTCAGCGAATAGACAATAATCCAATTATGGTGTTCCAGGGGTCTTCTTCTGAACAGTTCCCACATATAATAGATTCCGAAGATGGTCTGAAATGTTTTGATACCAGAGTTAGCACATGAGACTCGCAAATGACCGCTGCAAGCGCGAGCGAAATCAGAAGAGAAGAGTCGAAGCACGTGACAACGTTTGTATTGCGTGAAATCGTACAAGTGCGCGTTTTTGTAGTTTTTCGTATTCAAACAAAAAAAAACGATTATGCAATTGACGAAATACGTAGTGTTATAATGAAAGCAAAATAAAGGTACAAAACGCCACAAGACAAGTAAAAAGCGGATAGGCAACAGGCTCCCAGAAAATGGATAAGAACCGTGGCTTAACTGAGATTTACTACGTCAACCTAACAGGAGATTAGCTGGATGTGGTCGTGGGTGCTTCGATGAAGGCAGGCTTCAGGCGATCAATGGAGACAGTGTCGTGCTTTCCGCTTCTCTCTAAAACAAGGTATTTGGAGTGACGTTCGATAACCTTGAAGGGACCATCATAACAGGGTTGGAGGGGTTTCCTCGTTGCGTCATGTCGGACAAATACAAATGGTGTAGAAGAGAGATCGGTTGAGATGTGTTCTTTTCGCGTTGATCGTCTGGTCGGTGTCGCTCGAAGGTCGGACATATGCTGTTTCAGACGGGTGACGAATGTGACGGGCGATTCGGGCTGTGCGCCAGAAGTGGAAACCAGTTCACCGGGTAAACGTAAAGTTGTACCGTATACTAGTTCGGCTGGTGAACAGTGAAGATCCTCCTTGATAGTGGAGCGAATAGCAAGCAAAATGAGGGGTAAAGAAAAGGACCATGAAGAGGGGTTCATTTGGGCAGTCAATGCAGCTTTGAGGTAGCGATGGAAACGCTCAACCAGACCGTTGGAGCAGGGGTGATACGCGGTGGTCGAAATGTGATGGAAACCGAATAGTGTGGAAAACTCACGGAAGAGATTACACTGAAACTGTGAACCGCGATCGGTGGTAACGGTGGAAGGTGTGCCAAAGTTACTCACCCAGTGCTGCAAAAATGAAAAGGCGACCGTTTCAGCTGAAGTATCCGAAATGGGTACAGCTACTGGCCAACGGGTAAAATGATCGATCATGGTAAGGATATGAGTGAAACCGTTTGATGGGGAAAGTGGACCAACAATGTCGAGATGAACATGTGTGAATCGAGCATCAGGAACTGCAAATGAACCGATAGGTGAGTTCGTATGCCGAGTTACTTTGCTGCGTTGACAGGCGATGCACTGTTTGGCCCAGGATGTCAGATCCTTATTCATGAAGGGCCATACAAAGCGTGCACTAATCAACTTCCTGGTTGCTCTGATTCCTGGATGAGAAAAGCCATGGAAGTGGTCGAAAACAACTCGTCGAAAGGCTTCGGGGACGATTGGGCGAGCTGAGCCGGTAGACATATCACAATAAGTGGATCCAGACGGGAGGGGTAATGGAATTGAAGAGACTTGAAATGAAGGGAAGGATAGAATGGGCAAAAAATTCGGATCACTGTGCTGAGGGTTCGCCAGCTTGGCCAGGGCGAACTGCGTGGGAGGGTGAAGAGCGTTGATGTCAGGATGAAATAGTGCGTCTGCGACGACATTGTCCGAACCTGGAGTGTTCCGAATGTCGGTAGTGAACTGTGAAATGTAGTCAAGATGGCGTATCTCGCGTGGTGAATATCGATCAGGCTTGGCGTTAAAGGCACACGTAAGTGGCTTATGGCCGGTTGAATGGTAAACGATCTACCTTCTAACAAGTGCCGGAAATGGCGAATAGCAAGGTAAATTGCGAATGATTCACAAACAAAAGTACCGTAACGCGTTTGTGCAACCTGTATCTGCTGCGAGAAAAAGGCTACTGGTTGAGATGCGTTGTTAACAACTTGATGAAGTACTACGGCACCGACGGCAGCGTTCGAAGCATCAGTTGTCAAAATCAGCTTTGTGCTTTCGTGAGTATCGAGGAAAGATAACTTTGTGGCGTGAGCAATGGCTTGCTTGGCTCTTTCGAAAGCGGCAATGGCGACGGAGGGCAAAGTAACAGATTTTTCTTTGGAACCAAGTAAATCGGTCAGTGGCTGCAAAATATCTGCACAATGAGGGATGAACCCCGATAGTAGTTGATGATACCAATGAAACGACGAAGTTGGGTGAGAGTGATGGGTATGAGAAAAGACTCTAGGGCCAAAATGCGATCGGGCAATGGTGAAATACCTGTTGAGTCAATGTGGTGGCCAAGAAAATCTAGGTTAGTAACACCGAATAAGGATTTGTCAATGTTTAAACGTATGTTGTAAGTGGAAAAACGTTCACACACTGCCCTGAGATGATCTGCATGCTCCGTTGGGGAGGTGCTAGCGATTAAAACATCGTCAAGATAAGCATACACAAAAGGTAAACCACGTAAAACTTCGTCCATGAAACGTTGAAACGTTTGAGCTGCATTTCGAAGACCAAAGGGCATACGCGTGAATTCGAAAAGGCCAAATGTTGTTGTGATAGCTGTTTTAGGGGTGCCATCGGAGCTACGGGTATGTGGTATATGCACGTACGAGATCGAGTTTGGAGAAAATGTTTGTGTGGCATAAGGTACTTGCGAGATCGTGAATATGTGGGATGGGATACCTGTCTGGGATAGTAGCGTTATTGAGAAGAAGGTAATCTCCACAAGGTCTCCAATCGCCTTTGGATTTCTTGGGTACCATATGTAGGGTGACGACCAGTGACTCGATAAAGTGCGGATGATGCCGAGTTCGAGCATGTGTTGGAGCTCGTGTTTTGCGATTTGTACCTTACCCGGATGAAGTCGGCGGGGTTGGTATGGACAGCTGGACCTCGTCTGGATGTGGTGAACGACGGAATGAGTGATCGGTTGGGTGTACGGACATGGATGAGTAAGGGTTGGAAAATCCTAAGTATGTCAGCAAAACGTGAATCAGCTAAGATAACTCGGACACCTGTGGATGAAGTTGGGGCACTAATTCCGTTGACTGAGAGGAAAAGTTAGCATGTCCAAGAGACGTTTGTGTCGAACATCGACAGACAAGTTCTAGTGAGTCAAAGTCTGCAGCAATGATGGGTGTTTGGACGTCGGCCAAAAGGAAGATCCACTTGAACGCACGTCGCAATCCGAGATCAAAGGTGAGTTCGCGCCGTATGTAGCGATGCGGGTACCGTCAGCGGCTTGTAACGAATAAGAGGCAGAATCGGGAAGTGGATTGTTATGTGGTAGCACACTTCGGCTCCCGTATCTACGAGGAATCGTAGACCAATTGAACGATCGGTGATGTGGAATAGGGACTAGTGGAGGGCCACAGACAGTCGTCGCGTTACTGACTGGCACTGGTGTTTAAAGGGTGTTGGAACGCGGCTTGAAGGAACAAAGCGGTTGGCATTTGCGCGCTTGAGGACCGAAAGTTTGTGATACCGAGCACCGAAGGACGGGACAAGCAGAAGCGAGACAACGATCGGGATCGTGAACGTGGGCGATGCTTGTTGATCTCTAGCCGTTGTAGGCGATCGGTCAAAGTATCAAACCTAGCTTGTAGTTGCGTTATGGAAGCAAGGATCGGATCGGAATCTGTAGGAGTGGGTGCAGGGTGGGAGATGGAGTTCACGGGGCTACTGGGGTAGGTTTCGTGGATTTTATCGGCCATCTGGGCTAACTGCTAAGCTGTGGTGTGCAGGAGTTGACGAATGTCCTCCACCGTGAATACCAAGTCGGTTAGAGGCCGTAGTTGAGCCATGATTTCCACCGCTAGCTTACGGCCGCAGAGAAGACTGCGCATGTGCCGAAGCAGTTGTGATGGCGATCTGTCACCAAGTTCGACAGAGGTGAATAAGTCCCTTAGCATCTTGTTTTCGGACTTTCCTGTCCTACTGATGACGGCCGCTCGAAGGGAGTCATATGGGTGTTCCTTGGGAATATCTTCCAACAGATCTTCTACTTCTGTTGCTACATCACAAGGAAGATGCTGGACGACATAGGAAAATCGGGTGGCTTGAGAAGTGATGTGTCGGGTAGTAAAAACGGCCTGGTGAAACCATACCCTGGGAATGCGTGGATGATAGTCTGGCAAACACATGCTACTCGCATTCTCGACTAAATACGCTGAATCAAAGTGTGCCTCCATAATGACAGGGCAAAAAAAATTACGACGAATTGAAAAGAAAAAAGCTTTCAAAAAATGTCTTGAAAGACTCGGGCTCACCAAGTTTGTAGTGGTCTGGCTACCCAATAAGTTACTTCACCAGGAGTGTGTGGCAAAGAAATAAAAATAATAACGCTAGGTTGGGTATACAATAATAAAGAGGTCAGATGGAACAGACTCACTAATAATTGTTCTCTTTAAAATAGTTCGTCGTTGGCCCAGGTCAGAGGATAAACAATAACAAACTCCACACCAGCGAGCTGCTACGAAACTGATAGGCGGCCTTTAATCCGTGGACTATGAAACGCGACTCAAGGTGCTTGACCTCTTTATCTCGGTGTATCATCGCCTCCGAAGAATTCTACCTCTTACTTATGCCCTGTTCGAACAAGAGTTGGCCAACAGGTTTTTCACCCAACAAACACACGGCGAGGACATGGTAAGATTTTCAAGGTCAGAGCGCACACTTCCATCATACGAAATTTTTTCTCATTCCGGATGGTTGCTGCGTGGAATAACCTTCTTCTGACAGTTGTCCACGCTCCATCTAGAACCCAGTTCAAAGCACTATTAGACACTTTATGCACCCTTGTGCTGGCAAGCTTATTACCTCGCGCTGAAGACAAACAGCAGTGCTACATCCTGCTTTAACTTGCACGTTTCAGGTGAATGAGAGCCGCTGAACGACAAGAACAAAACCCGACCCGGGAATCTTGAACGAAAGCCTCGATCATGTATATCAATCGCCGAGCCTTAGATGCACACCCAAATTCCTCTGAAACCATAGTTCGGAGAAACTTTAACATGAAGTTTCAGAATTTGATGGCATTTATTCGGTCCTTTGAGATCATTCGATGCGGGCGCGGTTTTTGAAAGTTGTTTAAACGTACTCCAGGTCCATCATGGGCGCGGAATTTATATTTTAATGGCTGCCAACGGCTTCGCGTGATGTACATCTGATGACGGTGATAAATTTGTGGAAGAGCCGGTTTCTTCATGTGTTTTATTTTGCATTGCGTTTGGAAATAATCTCCAAACGACAAGGACAATAAGTTTGCGCTCTGTATCGCAGCAAACTCAAAATTGAGCAGCTTTTCACGACCTGTGTATGAAAAATTCTCCTATCGTTGTGGCAGGTGTCCTGCAAAACCAAACCAAGAATTCGTCACAGCTAGTAAGTTTTTTTATATGGTGTTCAGTACATTCTATATCAGGCGAAAGGCTATACCGAACCACCAATAGTGGTGTTGGTAGAATTAGTGTGTTTATGGGCAGAAGAAGCATACAGCACAATAAGGTGGCCAGTGCCACCTGGCACAAGTTAGAAGGAATGGAACCATCTTGTGCGCGCACGTAACACCCTCATCCGATGAACATTGTGGATATGGTAAGCTACGGGCAATCCATCAGACTGGATATGGTAGTCGCGGTACCATCATCCCAACGCCGCACTTGGGCCCGTGGACAGTCCCGTACAGGAACATCTTGGGTGAGTCGTCTAGGGTTGTTATTGTAGTTAGGATTCGCCAAGGAATCGTCACAAATTGAGAGCGGGATGGATTAAGGGTAGTCTTGGGTTCATTGAGGGCCCACGGTGGTTCACTTCTGTCATTCGGACAATAGCTAATGGGCCCAGGTAGCGAGAAGGTATAGTCAAGAGTAGGAAGGGCTTAGTTGCGGGTGTGCTATCAGTGCTATGGCAGTACCGTACCATCATTGCACTGCCGTATTTCGGTTTCTGGACAGCCCCGTAACGGACGTCACGTTTGAGATGATTGGGCTGGGATGTGCAATTCTGTAGGCAGCGGGGTTTTTAAGTTGGCTAGGAGAATTTGCAGAGGAAGAACGAAGCCAGTGTAAGATCGTAGGTATTTTTATGGTCCGTTTGGGGATCTCTGGGGATGTAAGGCCCTGACCAGGTGGGATGGAACACAGCAAACAGGGCGTCCAAACCGGGTATTGCTGGGTATTGAGCAGACTTGAACACAAGTACCGCCCACTCAATAGGTCTTCGTTACCCCTGCATCCATGGGTGCACGTATGACGCACGTGTTCCTTGGATAACAGGGCTCAGTATATAGTACTTGGTCTACGGCTGACACATGTACCCCCTCTCTAGCTTTAACTTCGCTGCGCTCAATAATGCATATGGTTGCCGAATGCCGCTATTGAATAATCGATGTACACACGGGACTAATCGAGCAGGTGGTGGGTTTTACCCTGATAATGGTAAGACTGCAGCTTCAGCTTGGACACCCACTTGGAATCGTGAACAAAGGGATTTAGTAAGGACTTGGTGAGTTGGCCACTAAAACTTTGTTTAATTATATGTTTTAAAAGGCGTGTACGGGTGTGCAATTAATGATGATTACATTTTTCCTTTCAGAAATCCTGTCGAGTAAAAGCGGCTTCCTGAAACTGAGAACTGGATGGACCACATTACGTTTGTACCGATACAACCAATAAATAGAAACATGAATTTTTAAAGGTGGTTGTGTATTTTTAGGCATGGGTTTGGCAAACGGATGACATGTATAGGTATGAAGGACCGCCGTTGGTCGTTTGATTGGTCTATTATGTATAGTTGGAGCACTAGTCAGTTGCGAGGATGTGTACGGGCCCTTCAATTACTATAAGTAGCCACGGTAGGCAAAGTTGAGTACGGTTGTAAGCGTGACGGGCCGTGATTGGCCATCGGGTTAGGCTGTTGAGCCTAGTTGAGGCCCCATATTCGGCTTTGCGCATAGACACAGGCCTAGCAATTGCCATAAGTAGCCAGGGTAGGCGATATCGACTGCAGTTATGAGCATGACAGACCCACATTGGGCGTTAGATTAGGACACCACGCATAGTCGAGGCCTTATTTCACCGGCCGCATAATTCTGGCCTGGTGTTTACTATAGGTAGCAGAGATAAGCGACATCGCGTACAGGTGTGCGTGAGGGACAGTCGTTGGTCATTGGGTTAGCTGTTGTACATGGGCGAGGCCTCATAAGCAGCGTCGCACATAGAAGTGGGCCTGGCAGTTACAACAGTATTCGAGATGATTGAAAGTGCGTACAGTTATGATTATGAAAGACTGTCACTGGCCATTTGGGTCGCCGTGTATAGGTGAGGCCTCATACTCAGCGTCACATGGACACGGGCCTAGCAGTTACGATAGGTAGCGAAGTTAAGCGATATTGAATACAGTTATAAGTATGACTGGTCGTCATTCGCCGTTGGATTAAGTTGTCGTGTATGGGTGGGGCCTTCCTTCGGGTGGCATGGCAGCTAGGCACCGAGGGTGCTACAGCTGAACGATATATATATATATATATATATATATATATATATATATATGGGTGGGCCTCATGATCAGCGCCGCACATTGACACGGGGCTAGCATGCTGCAGTGACGCTAAGTAGTCGAGCGAGTGACAACGGCTATGTTATCATGATGACCGCCTTATGACGTATTCCACCTATGGTGAGTAATACTACCAATAGGAATGATCCCATTGTGTTGGCAATTTACCGAAGCCTACCTACTGACGCTGTGTTGTCCACAGGCTAGTTATGTATAGCTGGGAAAGGCAATCATCCACAAAGATGGCCCTCGCATCTCCGTTGCACAATTCACGCTGTTTTTCTGACAATGTTATACTTAATGGAAGCTGAGCTCCATAAGAAAAGGTATTGTGATGAAGTTCGCTGAACAAATTTATCTCGTCCGTTAAATCTGGGGAGTACAAAACAAACAAACGTTGATGGCCGGTTTTCCTGGGTGGAATTTGCATTGGATATCCCGTAGATTTTATTTTCTTTTTAAAGAGCGCCAAAATATGGTAAAGTGCGATTTCGTGCTTTATCTCTCGTAAACCGGTAGCAAAACGCGAATCGGTGATGGCCCGTGACCTTGAGCTTTCGCTCACTTAAACAAAATGCTGTGAGCAACATATCACCTACGAGTGTAAATGGAGGACAGGGAGTCCTCTCAAACACGACAGACTGACATTAGTGTTCCAAAACACAAGAAACGCATTAACAGCTCACTTTTCCCTAGTGGAACCCTGACAAGGGGAATCCGTGATTGCCTGACATTCTGACCAATCATGACATGCCTTCGTTTAGTCCGTAGCCCGCACGCGACACATCCGTCCAATCGACGTGGTGTTCGGTTATCGGGAGCAGCTGACCGCCGGACACATCGCGATGTCCTGAACGAGTATGCTTGGACGGTTTCAACATCTCTTGGGCCTCCAAGGCGAGAACCAATTCAACTGTGAAAAGAACGTACGCACCACATTTGACCAAGCGGGTGGCATGGAATCCCAATCCGAATCGTGACAGCAGTCACCGTAGAGTTGTCTAGTTCTCTTTCTATGAGGCTGCTATCCATCTTAACTGTGACTGACAGACCAAATACCGATTAGTTCGCTTTCTCGGTTTACTAGCTTCTTCCCACTTTCACCTTACTCTTCAGGTCATTCATCGTTTCCCCACTATTACTTCCAGACGAAGTGGAATCAAACGTACCATGGAGAATACCCACACATTGTCTGCTTTTGCGTTTGTTTTTCTGGCGGTTTGGACCGTCCTGATATCGGTATCTTTGCATCAGATTGAGGAAGGTGATTTGACTTCACACCGCCTAGTAACCCACCACAGGTCATGTTGGCATCTATTATCGTGGTGGCGCTCTTTTATCTCAGACAAGTAGCCCCGGATTCCACCTAATGATCCCTTTCATTACCTCATTTCGGTCCGTACAGGTCAGTGTTCCGTTATGTGTTTGACTGTTTTTCCAGACCACGCTTCAAACTGACGAGGTCAAGAACGTTCCTTGTGGTACCAGGCAAGTTGGCTTTGTTATTCAGTATATAACTCGTTGTCTGCGTAGGCAAAGAAGTTAAAAAACATTACTGCGTGAGATTGCCATTCCGTGAATGCGGTGTACGACGAACAACTAAATTACGCGGCCCACCTGGTGCGTCCATTGATCGAAGATAGTTTAACAGACCCTTAACATAGGGTCTCACCATCACAGACGAAGGTTGATCAATTGATGTCAGTTTCAATGTAGAACAATTTGGTAAACGAGCGAATCTGCACTGACCAAAAGCTCTGAGGTGTGATTTCTTAGCACTGTGACAGAGGTCACAAGGTGTTGACCTTGTGATTCATCTCGGCGATACACTGTACGATGGTCGACTCCTACCATTGTATGGTCTTCAATGGGTGTGGTGGGCGTGTTACATGATTCTTGGCAATAAAAAATCGTTCAGCTGTAACACCCTCTCGGTACCTAGCTGTCGTGCCACCCGAAAGAGGCGCGAGGGCTGGGGTACTGCCAGGTTGCCGAGGGCTAGACAGGCGAACTCGATATGCAGAGGTCGGATTCGAACCACAAACCTTCAGGTCAGTAAATTCGCGCTTTAACCACTGGGCCATCTCACCCCCACCCTTCATGATGATGATGATGATGACCCCCACCCTTGATAACCACTCTAGTAATTGTTGAGAATTCCACTGATGAAGGTACTGCAATTGCATTCGAACTGATAAGTGACGTACGAGGTAAAAAGTTCAGGCAAACCCTGGGACCTAGGCGGGAGCGCAGTACCTGTAGAAGAGAGTACTTGTAGCCGAGAAACAGGATACTTACGGTACAGAAGCGACCCAAGCTTCGGTCTCATACCTGTTCTGATTGCTTTTAAAATGGCAAACATGTTACACTTCGTTTGGGTCGTATTAGTCGGGTCAGGATGGGTTTGTAGCCGTTGGCCATCAACAACACTTCTCTTCTCGTATACACATTTTCACGGCTCTGTGGCATAATTTTCCCCCAAAAAAATCGTTTATAGGCTATTAACGGGAATCTCCTGAAGTCCAACTCCTTGCCACCCCAGTTAGTGTTGTCCAAACCGCGCGTTCTACTCTTCCAACCGGACGTCGTGTGATTAGTATACCTAGAAATGCTAAACTTACTTTAACCTCCTTCTTGAAAGGCAACTAAGTTGGGGTGTATATTATTCACAATATCAAGCTACAAACAGGAATAAAAACAGAATATCACCGACGTGTCGCGTCACCGTCACGAAGAGACTGGACCTTACCGTGGTGTGGCGGTTTGCGCACCTCAGCGACCCGTTGAGCTGTACTGGGGAGTGTCCCTGCGACACTCACAGAGTCTCTCATACCAGGTTGGTCACTGGCTAGAGGTTTGACGAACACAGTCTCCTGGTCCTCCAGGTTGGGGGTTGGAACATGTGGCGAATTGTTCTGTAGAAACAGTAATGCATTTGCATTTCCCGCCAAACACCGCTGCCTTGCGGTTAGGCTTTTGAGCCAAAGGCTTTGGTTGAGGACCCTAATCGTCCTCCCGTCTAGGTGTGGGCGCCCTGACAGTATCCTAGCCCACGTACAACCATGAACTGCACACATACAAATAAACTCATGCCACATCGGCCGTCGCGTGGTGCCATCAGCCGGGTCGCCTTACTTGCTGCATACAGCAGGGCGGGTAAGCGAAAACAGGCTACTGCTGACGCCTCCCTTCTTTCTCTTTCACATACTTTTTCTTCCCCCTCTCCCCGCCCCATTAATAACTCTCCTCTTGTAGGCCCAGCACTTAGGACTGATGACTCCGTTCGTCTTGCATCGGTTTTGCGTGCAGCATCTGCTCGTCACATGGCGCCGACATCCTCAGGTATCTCCAAATCACTCTTCAAGCCTCGACACTCAGTCTATCTGGCCGCCTTCAATGTGCGCACTCTGAAGCAAGCAGGACAACAAGCTGCTCTTGCTCTCACACTGGACTCGCTTGGCATTGATGTGTGCTGTGTCTCGGAAACAAGAATTCAAGATGCAAGCACAGTGATTGAGCTAACCGCCCCATCAGTCTCCACTCGCTTCCGACTGCGCACCTCTGGTGATCCAGAGGCTGCTGCAGCTGGATGTGCAGGGGTTGGTATCGTCCTAAGTCACCGGGCGGAAGTATCCTTGCTTGACTGGATACCTGTTGATAGTCGCCTCTGTGCGGTTCGTCTGGCAACGTCTGTGAAGGGGTCTCACAAGCGGGATGTTGATCGATGTTTGTTTATCGTGTCTGCGTACGCCCCAACTGACTGTAGCTCCGACACCGTCAAAGACAGGTTTTATGACGCCCTGAATGCCCTGCTGCGGCGAGCTAAAAGCTCAGACATCGTGGTGGTTGCCGGAGATTTGAATGCACAAGTGGGCAGGCTTAGCGTATCTGAGACTCAATTAGGAGGTCGACATGGATTGGACTCGGTACGTACGGACAATGGGGAACGATTGCTTCAGCTGTGTGCTGATCGCAGGCTGTTTCTATGCAGTACTAACTTCCGGAATAGCCGAAGTCGTCTGGCCACATGGTGTCCTCCAACGACACGCCGACCACAAACTCAAATCGACCACATCGCCATCAGTTACCGATGGCGCGGATCAGTAACTGACTGTCGGTCGTTTTGGAACACATTTGTGGATTCCGACCACGCGCTCGTCCGGAGTCGCTTCTCCCTACGTTTTCCAGGACCGCGTAAGGTGCGGACAAATCGCTTGGCAACTGAGAGACTGGCAGATCCGGATGTTAGACGAACTTACCAGAATCGTCTTCTAGGGTCTCTTCCAAATGCTCCACCATCAGATGTGAACGCATACTGGGACGAGATTGCCACCTCTTTGCATAGTGCTGGGAATTTTGCCTGTGGCACGGCACCACCAGGCGCACTCAAGCACTGGATATCAGACCGAACGGTGGCACTGCTTAAATCTCGGAGAAATATCCCAGCCGGCCCGGAACATAACTTGGTGCGACGAATTATCAGACGTCAAGTGAAGGCGAGTGTGAAAGCCGACCGCGAAGTGTGGTGGACACAGAAAGCCAAGGAAATGGAAGAGGCCCAGAAATCCGGTAATGCCCGAAGATTATTTCAGTTGATCCGTGCGACCGGTCCCCGGAAACCACCTGTGAGCGAAACTATCAAGGATCGGAATGGAGTGACCATCTCGAATAAAGAAGAACGTCTCGACCGATGGGCCGAATACTTCGAACAACAATTGTCATGGCCACCAGCTGGCGCCCATCTGGAACCCACAGGTGACGTAGAACCCTGGACGGTGAACGTGGAACCACCTACGGCCTCGGAGGTTTATGACTGCATATGTTCTCTCAAGCGCCACCGAGCCTCTGGTCCGGATGACCTCCCACCCGCATTGTTCAAAGATGGGGGTGAAATCCTCAGTCAACGCCTGTCTGATCTGTTTGCCTGCATCTGGGAAAAGGAGTCTGTCCCAGACAACTGGGGAGAGTCGGTGATAGTGCCCATTTTCAAAAAAGGGGCTCGTAGTGAGTGTGGCAACCACAGGGGGATCAGCTTGACCCCGGTCGTAACGAGACTGTTGGCGTCACTTGTGCTTCGTCGCCTTACGGTGGCTCGTGAGACACTGTCTCGAGAGCAGCAAGCGGGATTCCGGCCTGGTAGGGGTTGCGTTGACCAAATCTTCACACTTCGTCAGGTGCTAGAACAACGCCATACGTATAAGCGACCCACAATTCTAGTATTCTTGGATTTCCAAGGCGCATTTGACTCGGTTGACCGGTCTGTTCTGCTTGACACGCTTGCCCACCAAGGAATGCCCCGGAAGTTCGTGAACATAATAAGCTCTTTGTATTCCAAGACTTCCGGACGTGTGAGAGTATACGGCGAGCTCTCCAAAAGCTTCCGTACACAAAGTGGCGTCCGTCAGGGATGCCCACTCTCCCCATTCCTGTTTAACTTCGTGATCGATGAAATAATGAGACGAACGCTGGAAGGTCTCCAAAACCCCGGTGTTCAAATAGCCTCTGACGAAAACCTTGTCGATCTGGAATATGCAGATGACATCGTTCTTATCTTTGAAGAGGAGGAGAAGGCGCAGGTGTTTTTAGATGAACTGACCAAAGTCATCCCGTCCTTTGGTATGCACTTTGCACCCAAAAAGTGTAAGGTCATGCTCCTGGACATGCAGTCACTGAACACGCCACTTACAATCCAGGGAGAGGCACTGGAAGTTGTGGAGCGTTTTACATATCTTGGAAGTTGTATTAGTTCTGATTGTAGTGTGACAGATGAGGTAAATGCACGAATCTGCAAGGCTCGGGTCGCGTTTGCTAATTTGAGACACCTATGGCGTCAAAGTGGTGTGTCCCTGAATCTCAAGGGACGTGTGTATCAAGCTACAGTGCGGGCTGTTTTGTTGTATGGCTGTGAGACTTGGCCTGTTCGAGCAGCGGAACTGAGACGTCTTCAGGTGTTCGACAATCGTTGTCTCAGAACCATAGCTCGTGTGGGATGGTGTCGGCGAATCCGTAACGAGGCAGTTAGAAAGCGAGTTTTGGGTTGTGCAACGGGTACTTCCATTGAAGAATGTGTCCAGCACCAGAAGCTGCGTTGGTTGGGACATGTGTTGCGCATGCCTAACCATCGTTTGCCGAAGAGAGTGCTGTTTTCCATGCCCAATTCAGAGTGGCATAAGCAGAGAGGTGGCGAACCCTTGACCTGGCAGAAGGGTATGAAAGAAATCACGAAACGCTTGGGTGCTGTCGGTGCTTCTGACCTTCCAGGATGGGGACCGCGTGATCCCCACTGCGCCTGGTTGGAGACTCTGCAAGATATGGCTGCCAACCGATGTCAGTGGCGATCTTGTTGTCAGTTTCTATCCAGATTGCCTGAATGAGTGTTTGGATGTGTAAGCACCTCGGAATGATTGTAGTGTGGTAGCATCAAGTCCCCTCCCCGTCCATCTTTATTCTTTTCTTCACAGTAGGGCTTTCAAATAAACCATGGTTGTACGGCAGCGAAGTATCGGTGTTGAACACTGATGTCATGCTGTCGATGATGATGATGATGATGATGTGTCGCGTATAGATGGAAGAATAGCGCTGCTCACTTGTCCGTTTTCCCCAAAAACGGGCAAGGATTGGGCCTGGTGGACCTTTCATGAATACGCTATGTACTTGTCTGAAAGTGGTTTCCACAAGTGTTAAACCTGTATTCTGCCCTTAAGTAATAAATTATTGAAATGCTGTGCGCAGTAAAATGATCGAAATGAAGTAAGTTGTCTTCAAGTAGCCAAGATCAACATAAAAACCTCTCGTCCCCTCATCGAGTGTCCGATCCAATTCAAAAAGGATCCTTCAAACACTATTAGCTGAGAATATCAGCTACCAACGTGGTAAGTTTGAGTTGGGTCAAGTTGTGCATACATAGGAGTAATCTCAAGAACACCGAGTTATAGATCTTTCATAAGCTTCGCATCCACGGAGTCCAGCACCAAACGAGTTTGAGTTATTTTTATTGAGCCTGCCAGCATGTTCTACAGTTTCAATGTTTACGGGTGTTGGGGTCCTCGTTTTTGAACCAAAATATCGTTTGTCAGACTGGATCTTAGTAACCTCTCCTTCGTCGTTGGGGTTTTATCCACTTCAGTCAGTCATTGAGCTCGAGATGGTTCATTGGTTGAAGCGCGAACTTACCGATCGGAAGGTCTGCTATTCAAACCCAACCCCGGTATCTCATCACCCTTGTCCAGACTTGAGTAACTTGGAAGCTACTCAGCCGTCGTGTTTTCTTCGGGTGGTGTGGCACCGGAAGTTTGCTGCAGCCGAACGATTATTTAGTAAGACATTGTTGTCCATCCTAAATAGAGTCCCGTCTTTTCAGGTTAGTATATTTCATTCGCCGCTTTCATCCCATTCCCGCGTTTTCCCACACTCGGTGTTTTCAGTCAAAACGTTGTTGTTCATTTCATTGTGGATGATTGATTTTACACTTCGCTTAGTCCCGGACCAACCAGTGGTAAACATTTTGAGCATCCCTGTAAACTCATCTTGTTTAGAAACGAAGTCAAACCTGCATGGGAATTCTGTCGTATCGGAGATGGTTTAAACGCACGAACACCTAATATGGTGCGTTACTGTACGTTCCTGGGATTGCTCTGGTGAACGTGTCTTTGCAATGAAATTTGCTAAATTCCCTGGACGCTGTATTTCGAAACATGTCTTTTTGCTGCTTGCAATGACAAAAGCGGACTCATTGATGGACACATGGAATGTGAAATATAGTGAACTTCTATTAGATCGAGGGCCTGCGCGATCAACCAGAATCTTTCCATCGTGCAGCAATTTCCTCTAAAGTTTTGTAATGTTGGTTGGCGTCAGTACTCTTGGGACACCTTGCTCACCAAATTCCATGTTAGAAATGTGTTAAATTATTTGCTTTCTCTGTCGTTCCTCATCTTTTCGGCATCGCGTATCAACGGCATTCCAGTTTCATTTGGAACTTCCTGGCTCGTACTCCTCATTGACAGTACTGTCCATAGACAGTTGTGATCTCGAAGTGTTCTTCCACTGACATACATTCCTAGATCCCCGTTTCATCGCATTTTATTAAGTGCCTTAAAGGTCTTACTGCATTGTGTAGGGGTTTATTGGTATATACACCATTTTTCAGGGCACAACTGTGCATGAGTGAACGCGAAGCCCTCCAAATCCACGGTTTGATGTCGCACAGCTCGCACTCACTTGTTCACCGGTCTGTACCTTAATATATCTCTGTAATCGGGGCGAGATGGCTCAGTGGTTAGAGCGCGAATTTACTGGTCGGAAGGTCCGTGGTTCGAATCCGACCTCTACCTCTCGACTTCCCCTGTCTAGGCTTGGGTAACCTGGCAGTATCCCAGCCCTCGTGCTTCCTTGTGGTGGCATGGCAGTTAGGCATCGATAGGGTGCTACAAATGAACGAATCGGGCTTATGATATCTTTGTATGAGCAACACTCAACAAGGCGAACCCTGCACGGAGGTGTTGCAGAAGATAATCCGACCTCTAATTAGGCTTGATAGATTGAGGGTGGATGGGAGTGACATAACTTTGACAGCATGGCTTTGAGAGCCAATCATTAGTAAATCACTACACATCTAGGTCAGGTACTGACGTTATCTCAGCGCAAAGCTCGTCGTTGTGTAGAATTGACGCTTTTAGTCCTATTAGTCAGCTGAAACTTATGATTCTTCCGGTGTTTTTAAATGTACCATACAGATCTTATTCGGATGGAGCCCAACCCAGCTAGCTGTAATTGTATAAGGTGATTTTCTTCAGACGCTTTCTAGCGCGAGATGTTCTGTCCATAAAATATAACTGTTGACTGGACAAATCTCATATTGACTGTTTAGTTCAGCATAGCGCATTTATTTGTTCATTTTTAGTTCTATTGCAGGATTATTCCGTATCACATCGTTCAGCTGTAGCACCCTTTTGGTGCCCAACTGCCATGCCACCCGAAAAAAGCACGAGGGCTGACATACTGACGAGTTGCTCAAGCCTAGACTCTGTTTCAATAACGCAGCGAGCAAACGATAATATGAGCGGACTGCGACAATGTTCTATCCCCGCCTATGTTGCTTGATCCCGACTCCTAGTACAGTGAAGTAGTAGGAAGACGAAACCTTGAACACAACTTTGATGCTCCGAACAACACGCAATCTATGGAAAGGTGACACTGAATATATATATCCTTAGTTTGACCTTGAAAAAATGTTGGAAGCTCGCTAGCACACAAAGATACAGAGTTTTTGGGGATATTGACATCCCCAACAACTCCCCTTGTGAAAGGTCAGTAACGAGCTCGACGTGGGTTCACCTGGATACGTTCCCGCTGGCGGCGGCGTCGGTCTGTCCACCGCCTGGGAAGAAGTGCTGGATGAAGCACTGAGCTACCGGTCACACTCTCTTTCGAAACTGCATCAGCTTTCAGCCCAAATGTATCGAGCAATATGTTCAACGGTACGGTACCCGAACATACTGGAGTTTCCGGTGTGCTGTTAAATTGGAGTTGGTTTTGATGTCTGGTTCAGGTGACTAGACCAACCGGCACGTCGTACATCACACTACCGGGTTTGCGCAGGATACAACCTGTAATCCACGCAGCGTATCCCGGGCGATAATCACGGACAAGTGTGGGCGTTCCCACCTTGAATATAGCTTTAGCTGCCACCGATATGTACCTTGACTCAGTAGACTGTGTTGGCAACATGGAAGAATGCACGGTTTCCGGCTTATGGCCCATGAGTGCCTTTGCAGGTGACTAGTGGAATCTCTGAAGGGCTTCGACGGATGTCTCCTCCCCTCGAGCTTTAAGCAAGGCTCTCTTGAATGTGCCGACGAACCTTTCTGCCTGACCATTCGATTGCGGTTGTACGGTGATGAACGAACATGTGTTACAGCATGTCGAGTGCAAAACTCGCGGAGCTCAGCAGAGGTAAACTGCGAACCATTGTCTGAGACGCTGGACTCCGGTAAGCCATGCTGGCTGAAAATGTTGGATAACACACGCAGCGTGCTATATGTTGTCCGAGAGGACACCGGAATGATTTCTGGCCACTTGGAAAAAGCGTCAATCAAAACCAAATAGGAAGTGCCACGTGTCGGTCCTGCATATTCGATTTGGACCCGAGACCAAGGCCTCTCAGGTCGGGGCCAGGGAACTGTTGGTTGATGTGGCGGGTTCTTGGCAGCTTGTTGGCATCCGGAGCAGCGTTATACAAAATCAGTGATGTGCTGGTCCATGTGCGACCAGTAGGCGTAACTGCAAGCTATTGACTTCATGCGATTTATTCCCGGATGCCCGGAATGGAACTAACGGAGGACTCGATGGTGTCATCATCATCATCAAAAACCAACATCACTGATGCTTCACTGCCGTACAACCACAAATTTAGTCTAATTTCATATATATATATATA